>BQNB010023959.1:43654-54084 GCA_026074375.1 Tanacetum coccineum | reverse complement strand
AGGAAAAGAAAACACGGCTGAGCTAACACTCAGTGAACAGATATATAATAATAGGAAGGTAATAAGACAAAAGAATGAATGAAACGAATCACGAGAACCTGCTAAACAAATATCATATAAAATACGAATCAAATGAATAAGAATCAAGAACAACAAAGGAATGCCCACAAGCTTAGATAAATGTCTAAACATGATATATGAATAGACCCTAAACATATATAATCATATAGCCACATAATAAGTTGTACACAGGATTTGCAGCTCCTGATATACCAAATGTGATATGGGATGTATAGCACACACACAACCATTCACCTGAACTGAACGGAACAAAGTACCTAGGATGCATACATAAGCTCCCTGCAAAACAAAGTCATATCCATATACACAAGTACAATGACGAGTATACATACATATGTAAGCTAATAATAGTCAAAGGCCATCATTCAAAAGGGAACGCCGTGGACTAATCACACCGCCACAGATAGTGTCATGTCATTAGTGCATCAATGACATAGTCATGGTACCTCCATGACTAGTTCAAATAGCTAGGGCAAAGATTTAAGCAAACTGAACAAGTTACCAATAATTCAATCAAGATAACGGATCTAATATCATATTCAAACAAAGATCAAAGGAATCATGAATGCGAATATCAAATCAAACAGAATATCAACGAATATCAATGAGTCATGAGTACGGATAGTAAATTAGACGGAATATCAAACGAGTCAAAGTAGCTAAAACAAATGAGAATAAAGTCATGAGGTGTCCTTACTAAAAAAGACGGAATATATGTACCTTAACAAACACGCAACAGAGAGAAAGAACACAAAGACAAGAGATCACTCCCTCTTCACCGAATCTACAAGAATCCATGATTACATATCATTATATATCTTATTTTATATGTTCATTGCTAAATCTTACTACTTATAGCACTTAATGAAACCTAATTAGGGTTTTCTTAATTTACAGAATCTGTAAACTTTTTAAGGGTTGGTTTTGAATTTTATAGACCCATTAAACGACCTCCTAAAAATCTACCAAAAATCACAGAGGTTCCCACATGTGTTTAGTATGTCCATGAGTTTTTGTTGATTTTATATCCATGTATAAATGCCCCTTTAACCATCGTTACCAAAACTGACCCAGAAAATGACCTGTTGGTACTTTTGAAAAGTTCATGCGTAAACACCCTACTTAGACAACTCAAAAAAATCTGCAACAAATCATGGATTTAGCTAATATCATGAAGATATACCAGATCGAATTTTAGAGGCTAACTCCTTACGGTTTGAGAATTAAAAATCAAATACTACTACTGAATTTTTCAGACATAAATTTCAGATTCGACACTTAATCTTATAAAAATTAAAAATTGACCTTCCCGACCTCCAATTGACATGAGCCTAGATTTTACAGAAACTAGACTCTTTGTATTTATCTTTAGGCTTAAGAATCATGTCAAAACTCGTTTTTATCACCAAGTTATACCCCGATCAACACGACCCAAAATTCTGGACAGAAACATAAAGACATATAAAAACTTATCCTAGGGTTTCTAATCTTGTAGGTTTTCATTAAAACATCATTAATGATTATCTAGGGTTTCATAACATGATTTTAATAAGATTATTTCAGGTTCAATCATAAAGAATTTTACAAGATTTTTACACATGTTTTCCTTTTATAATTCTATGATTTTATGTAAAAACTTATGTGTAATCATGGTGACACAAGGAATGAATTCAAAAGAACATGAAATACCTTAGAGAATCAAGAATGGAGAGGATCACAAGAACAAGAACACCAAAGAATTAAAAAATTAAAGTCCAAGATCACACACCCCAAGAATAACCAAGGCATTAAAACACTATCGAATCCACAATTCATTCAATACACTCACCATTTTCTCTGTCTGCAAATTCTAATTGGATGAACCACCGTTTTGTGTAAAATTTTTGAGTAAGGCGAATAAATGAGAGAGAGGGATAGAGAGCATCGACACTAAATAGTAAGTAGTAAAGTGGGAGGACACAAAAATTCCTTTAATTATTTTAGAAAGATTTCAAAAATTGTGCCTAAATCCTTTTTACACTTAATACTTAAAAATAAGTGTTTGTAAGAAAAAATAAAGAGTAAAAGAATATCATATTACGAATTAGGTAAATAACTAAAAAACGGGGGGGCATAGTATATAATAGTATAATTATAGAAGTAGGAATATTAACTAATAGTTTAATTTCATATAATAAATATATATTTTATATAATATCATAATATATATGAAATATATTATATATGTATATATAGATCAACGTCTTCTAAATACGCTAAGCTATGTATTTATAATAACCTCAAATAATTATAACTCTCAAAAAGTTTAATGTTAAAGAACTTATATATATCAAACTTAGAGTTATATTTTCATTAAATGGTGCAATAAGAAATCAAAGAATGTCATAGACAGCTAAGAACTTGGATATGTGTCCCCTTGATCTTTTTCAAACCGTGTACCAACAAAAATAAGCCAAGAAAGATAAGCACTCAAAAAGCTCTTAAACCAGAAAAATAAGCTCAAACAGACCATCCCAATAAGCTTATAAACAGCTCAAAGTAAGCTGCTAAAATGAAGGACCGATTTTTTGGATATATTAGAAAGTAAATGGACCAAAAAAACTCAAAAAAATAGAAAAAACTGTTATAAAACAGTTTCATAACAACAAAAAAACCGACTCGTGGCTTTTATTATGCAGAATAAGCCCACGAAGATAAGCTAAAATAAGCTCATAATAAGCTTAAATCACGAACCAACAAACACATGAATACAAAACACCCCCGGTTAGCTCTTGATACCAATTGACAAAGATCGAAAACACCTTTTCGGGGGGTCTTGGTTGATTAAAGAACAAAGGATGAATCATTGTTAGTTTTAGTGAGAGAAAGTAGAGAGAGGGTGAGATGAACACAAAAAGGAAAAATATTAGATTAGAAAGAGAAAGAAAAATACAAGTGAACATCTACCACCCCTCATGGAGAGCCATGAGGGGTATTTATACTAGAGACAAAAACAAACTATTCCTACTTAACATAAATGACCCTTGCGTGGTACGCAGTATCCAAAACTAGTCCAATTCACGTGTAAGACGCCAGCTTCACTAAAAGTGAGTCTAACAAGTTTAAAAACAAAAATACAAAAAACTCTCGTCACACCGTATTTGTACGCTAATTGTGGTAAATTTTCATTGTAAAAGAGCTTATTTTCTAGCTTTTTATGGGGTTCTTGTTTCTGTTCATACACACGCCTTAACAGCTAAGGAAAAGGACACGTTTGTGTTTGTATTGCAACGAGACAAAACCTCAAGAAAGTACACGCAAAATATGTGAAACAAAATATGCATTACAGGTTGAGCGAAAAATTTAATACAGGGGTTACTAATCATGCGATTTATGACATTTTCTAGAACAAAACTATGTCCAATTTCATTTGATCGTGCGAAATATGTATAAACAGGCATGCGAAATATGCTTCATAAAATTCTTTTCTGCGAAATATGCATCCCCACTTTGTGCGAAATATGATGTAGTATATTAGATATCATAATATAAGCTTAGGAATGATGGGTTGGCCAAATTTCTAGAGAGAAAAAGTGACTAGTCTAGTGAGAGAAAACACCTTTAAGTATGTGTATTATCAAATGAACAACCAACCCCTTCCCATGGCTAGAAAGGGGTATTTATACAAGTGTTTTGGTGCCCCTAAATGGGCCATGGAGTGGGCTAACAAGTGGGTAAAGACCCGACCCAACACCATAAGTCGTACGGTAACTAAACGATTAAGACTAAGACTACGAACTAACCTATGCTAGATATAACATGGGGTGACCGAGTCTTTTACATGAATTTTCATAATCCTAACAATCTCCCCTTAAGGGAGGTCACCCAGGGAAATAAATACAATTGATTGCCTGCATTATATTTGAAATTAATCTTTGATTCTGAGCTTGTGTCTTTGGATTCTTCAACCATTTGTTTGTTGTACATCTAGTAGTGATATTTGAGCTTTGTTCCTTGGACTTGAGTAATCTTTGAGCTTTCTTTGAGATCACCATCCACTGTAAATCTCTTAATCATCCTTGTTGTGGAATATTGCCTTCATGTGATGTTGTGACTTTCGGACCTGCATACTCACACTCTTTTGGATCACGATAGTACTTATCAGAGTTGCGGAAGCTGTGTTGTAGGTCTTTCAGTTGTCATGATGTCTTTGATTAGAAACATTAAGTGTGAGCATGGGGTTGTGAATTGACTTTACTGGAATGATGCATCTACATCTCCATCTTTATGTAATCCTGAAATACAACGGTTAACAATAAAGCTTAGTGACGAATATGGCTTTGTCATTCGTCAGAGTTCAGTTGCATTAACCTCCAGTTCTGTGAGGACCATTTTACAGTATAAATACTGTACCTGTGATCAGGTAGATTCATTATAAGAACCTCCTTGACATGGTTTCCAGCTCAAAGTGTTAGATCATCTAACGCCGATGCATTAGATTCACTGTACTTGCTAGTATCTCTTTACCGGACACCTCAAAGCAGGCTACCTCACTAATGGTATTGCTACTAATAGAATGGTAAGAGTGAATCAGTGAGTTACTATCTCACCGATTAAAGATAAAGTTGATTTGAAAATTAATCGATGTATCACTAGTTAAAGTGATTTTTTGTAACACATCGAGAGTTTTAAGCTTTTATCAAAATTCAACCTCCGTCAATTCATGATCTGGACCGAATCGATGCCTAGTGTCATAAGTTTGATCCATTAAGGATCTCACAAGTCACCTACCTAGAGCTTGTTTGATGTTGACTCTAGCAGGATTTCCATCTTCACTATGAGTACTTTCGTATCACTTGGATGTTCTGGAAATATCACAAGGATAATGCGTAGGACTCTTAAGATAATCCTTGTTTTCACAGTGTGTGAAACACAAGTATATTGGAATAGTGTCTTAACAAGATTTATTGATGATCTCATGGCTCTAGACTCAATAGTGCATTTTTGGTTTTTGGTAGTCGGAGGCTGGAGCGGACTGCCACCTTTTCAATATCGTCTAACTTGGAGTGAGAGAGAAGATAGAAATGTATTGATCTCCGTGAGAAGTGAAACAAGAATCCTTTTAGGGATCTTGAGTGGCTAAGGAGGGTTGTGCATCGTATCATTGGGTCCATGATACTTGTCTTCAATGTCAGCAATCAACCATGTGATTCTGACAGCATATGTAGTGACCCGGTTTCTGCCTAAGGTTTAAGGAGGGCTGCTTTCTTTTCACCTTATATCTTAGCATTTCTTTTTTATTCTTCAACCCCTTTAGTGTTTACCGAGATTTCATTACTAGAACCTTGTTGGGTATGTTCCAGTACTAGCTCCATCTCAGTCCGCACTATTCCCTTATTCTCACATTACTCCTTTTATAATCATACCTAAGGACTTCTACACTAACTAGTGGATTGTCCCTGGGTAGATCCCTCTGGCTCTGGCAGGATCGTGGGATCGAGTACCTAACCTTACCATCCTTATAACTCTAATAAAGTAATTACAGGGTCGGTCTTAGGTGATTCCATAATTGCCATCATAACCATTCGCTCCCCCTCAATATGTGCATCGATATTCGAAAGAGTTTAGCACATATAGGAGAGCCTACACTTGAGTTAAGAAATCACAATTTTTATCAGATTTTCTATCTTCAGTGATAGGCTTCTGCCAACTTTGCCTCAAGTTTATAGTAGGAATATGATCACGTCTAACGTCTTCACCACCAGATGAGTATGCTTATTCGTTTGCAGTCGTGTCATCGTCCATATGAAGTTCTTCAGGAATTAGTAAGACAGACGGCTTGATTCTGGTGTCAGTAGTCGTCTAAGCCGTATATTCAGTTGAAGCAGCTGTCTTTGAGGAGATTGGGGCAGCGGTGCTTGTAGACTGGCCACCCTGATTGTTGGATGGAGGAGGAGGTGGTGATTGAGACGATCCAGAAGCGCCAGAAGCTCTTGAAGTTCTAGAGGAACCTGTTGGTGGTGGAGGAGGAGACGGAGGATGAGGTGGAGACCCAGGTGGTGTTTTAGGTGAGCCTTGTCTCTTTTTCTTCTTTTTCCTTGCTTCAGCCAAGTCAGACAGGAGCTGATCACTGTTATCTCGGGCCATATACTTCTCCAGAGCCTTGTACATCATCATGTGATCTTCATGAGTTTGGTAGGATTTGGATTCCCACATTCAGTTGTGAAGAATTTCTTTTATATTAGCTTCTGGCAGGTCTCTAAAGCATTTCCTGAGTGGTGCTTGCATAGCCCAGTCAATAGCATCCGTGACTATTTCATCCACAGCTTTGCTCACTTGATTGGGAATATCTTGATTCTCCAACCTGTACAGTCTGGACCCATGTTTGTCTAATCTTTCCCCTAGGGCTTGGTTCGCATCCACTAAATCTGCGATATGTTGTTCGAGTTCTCCTAGGCGGTTGATTAAGATAGAATCTGAGGAACCTTGTTGTGGCTGAGGTAGTAGAGGAATAGTTATCAGAATTGTTATTGTTGTTGCAGTTGCGGTTGTGGTGGTTGATAGTGGCCGATGAACATTGGGAGAATCGGGTCTAGACATGAGATCAATCACCGGTGATGTCATAGGAGGGATACCAGAGATGTCTTGATGGACTGTGACGGACACCATTAATTCAGCTTCTGTATCTGCTGTTGTCTTCTCATTAGCGGCTTTTGAGGGTTTATCATTGAAGAATTGATCGCCAAAGCTGAAGTCTTTTAGGATAGGTGTTGTTAAGAAGGACCAAAGTCCGAAGATAGTTGGTTCCTCGGGCACATCACCGGTTGTTCAACTGTAAGCTTAGATTCTTAGATGTTAGGATATACAGTGGCAGTGAACCCTTCATCCATTTATTCAGGTTGTGGTTGACTTGATGCATCAGTGGCCTCAACATTCGTGTGTTCAAGGTTTGGTTCAGCATGAACAGCAGGAGTTGATTGAGGTTGAGACACTGTTTCATAAAAAAAAAAAAAAAAAAAAAAAAATAAATACCAGGGTTTGGTCCAGCCTGGCCTTCATCTTGTTTACCAGGGTTTGGTCCAGCCTGGCCTTCTTCTTGAGCACCACTTTTGGACTACTGGAGGCACTTCCTCTTAATTCCGATGTCACTGTCTTGAAAACATAGTTCCAGCATACAGAGACGAGGATTCATCATGACCCGAGGGTTCAGTTGGTGCGGAAGTACGTCTCTGAAAGATGTATTGTTCAGCTGGGCTCTTTTTCTTTGGAGTTTGAAGATTGAGTAGAACTTGAGCAACTTGCTCAGCACTGACTTTCTCTTTTCCCTTTCCCTCTACCTCTAAGAGTGGTTGAAACTTTCCAGTATCAGTTTCCCTGAACACCACAGGTGGAAGAGGACCCCGAGGTGCACCGTGAGCATCCTTAAGACTTTCTTCAATAGCCATTTGCGTATCAGCCTCTAAGTCACCAAACCCAGGTTCAGTCAATGGAATACCCTCATCAACAAACTCATCGACCAACTGTTGAGATCTCTTAAGAGTTCGCTTCTTTACCACCTTCCCAACTTTAGCTCGTTTAGCTGGCGGTGTTGCTTCAGTGGTTTCCTTAGCCTGATTTCGTTTCTTCTCCTTAGGCTTGGTTAGTGCTAGTTGAAGTTTCTTGGTTGCTGCTTTAGGTGCTACGGGTTTAGCTTGCTTGGTTACCTTGGGTTTGGTTGATTTTATAGGTTTTGGTGCAGGAGAGTCGGGATCACTAACTTCTTCACTAGCAAGATATCTTTAATGCTTGGCTACTTTCTCCAAATAAGCATCGTAGTAGTCTGCTCCTCGAATGTCATTAGTGATGAGTTCATTCGGAATAGGCATCCCAAAGACTTCCCTTTTGGTTCCCTTCGCACTGAATTTGAGATATCCCAGAATAGGTTCTTCAGTAGACAAATGAAGGGGAGACTCTGGTCTTGGATGGAACTTATGCTTGCATTGCAGATGAAAGATAATTAGTTTGGTGAACCTCACACTTGGGATCACAATGAGAGTGGCTTTCTTCTTTCCATGAGTATGTTGTGCCAGATTCTTTTTGTCTTCTGTGAAAGTATGGATGGATTGAGTGAATTCTTCCCACATCCTTTCTGCATAATCGATATGAGCTCGATTGATGATGCCCCAAAGAATCTGCAACACTGGAGCTCTTGGCCTTTCAAACCCAGAAGTCTTTCCCGTAAGGCACAGATTAATGATTGTCGTGAGTGCTCTCCACGATTGGAACATGTCATTAGTTACGACATTAGATAAGTGTTTGACTTCTTTTGGATAACCCAGATCATTGACAAAGTTGATAAGAGTATCCTGAGTTGGAGGAGAAGAAAAAGCCTTGTTGTTGTTGACTGGCATGATCCGAAGAGCATCTCTGAGTGTGTCTTTAGTGAGGTTGAACCATTGCTCATCCAGTTGACACTTGTAACCCCCGGTGATTCTGTCATAGCAAATAGTATCCCAGAACTGCTGAATATAGATAGCTGGTATTGTCGAAGAGGCGATAAACGCTCTGAAGAAGTTGGTTTGCTTCATAATGTCCACCGTAATCTTGTAGATTGGGTTGCTTTGTAACTTTTCAGCATCCAGATAGCAGTTGCTTTTCCCTATTGACACCCATCTAATGCGAGGCAAGATTTGTTCATCAGTGCGAGTGAGTGGTACCACAGCAGGCACTTGTTCAACCGGAGCATTAACATCAGCCATCATATCTGCACAACCACATTCACAAAATGATGGGCATACAGATAGGAGATGTTAGATGTGAGCAGGTGCTCAGGAGTTAATCAGTTATGGATTATATCTATAAAAAGGACACCTAGATCATATTATGGTGAAGGTAAATGATTGAAGTCAACTATTAAGGCAACGAAAGTTGACTCTTGTGAGAGAAGACTTAACAGAATGACTAAACCACAAGACCCGATAACAATTTACAAGCAATGAGAGACAAAACGCAAGGGATACATTACAATAAGCAAAACGCAATCAGAAGAATACTCAGGATCCAAAACGCAATGCAGCAAAACGCAATGATTATTTTATTAAAAAAACTAGTCAAAACGCAGTAAAGGCAAAACGCAATCACACCAAACGCACTAGGCAAAACGCAACAATCAAAACGCAAGCACCATTATATTTAAAATAAGCAAAACGCAACCATTTAATTTTTTTTTGAAATAAGTGTTTTACTATTTAAATATTTTAAGTGTCTTCTATACAAAACGCAATGACTGCGTTTTGTTCCTGTTAAATAGTTAAATATTCAAAACGCAATTGCATCTCAATGGGCAAAACGCAACATGGTTATCCAACCAAAACGCAATCTAGTCGTTCTTATCAAAACGCAACCAATAGCACTACAGGCAAAACGCAATCACGAAAATACAGGCAAGACGCAACCATTATTTCCTAATCTAAACGCAGTCAAGAGTTCCTAAACAAAACGCAACCATGAATTTCTGATCAAAACGCAACCAACAACTATGAGGCAAAACGCATCCAAGACTGTTATGGCAAAACGCAATCAATAATGCTTAATCAAAACGCAGCCAAGAAACATCAAACCGCAACCAAGAAACATCAAAACGCAACCATGAAACAACAAACTTGGCAGATTCTAACTCACTCACTAAAATTTCCAAGGCATATCTGGGTCATGACATACACTCTAAGTTGCTTACTCAGCATATAATCAATCAACCTAATGCCACTACAAACCTCGAATGACTATGGTTTTGACTAAAAAGTCAAGCAAGTTGCGAAAATCACAAAAAGACCCTAAAATAGCTATTGGGAGTTCAATTAAGACAACATAGAGGCATCATGTGTGATGTTAACATCTAACCCAGCAATCAAATCCCAAATAGAAACACTAACCAATTATTTGATGATGAATGAGCTCGAAAATCTACATAACATGCGATTCAATGAGTTTTAAGCTACGATGTTATAGATACAACATATTAAAATGATGACGAGCTAAAACCAAGAATTACCTAGGCGAAAAATCACACAAATGATTTCAGGACAGGCAAATCGCAACGATGGTTGTGTTTTGAGTTTGAGAGAGAAAGTAAAAGGTTTGACTAGTTTTTGATAGGTTTGACCAGGTCAAAACGCAGCTCATATTTATACTAGGTTTAACTTTCGAAAAGTGTCAAATTTGACCCCTCCTTTTCTTATTTCTTTTCATCTAAGGTTTAATGGCAACTAAGGGTAATAAGAAATTGCATAAATGGCACATTTGGTCCTTTATATTTAACAAGCCTAGGAAACATATAGCAAATAGCACATAAGACCCTATACTTGCATATAACAGACACATTCAGCCCTTTT
>BQNB010023959.1:9243-42992 GCA_026074375.1 Tanacetum coccineum | reverse complement strand
CATCATCGGCATGGATTGGTTAGCGAACCATCATGCGGTGATCGTTTGCGATGAGAAGGTCGTGCGGATTCCCTATGGAGATGAAGTTTTGATAGTCCAAGGTGATGGAGGCAGTAGAAGAGAGAAGTCGAAGTTGAGCATTATATCGTGCACTAAAACTCATAAGTATGTTGAGAGAGGTTGCCTAATTTTTCTGGCACAAGTGACGAAGAAGGAAATCGAGAACAAGTCGGAGGAGAAGCGACTTGAGGACGTGCCGACTGTACGGAACTTTCCGGAGGTCTTTCTAGAGGACTTACCTGGATTACCGCCTACGCGACAAGTTGAATTCCAAATCGACTTGGTCCCTGGTGCTGCACCCGTGGCATGAGCTCCGTATAGATTAGCACCGACAGAACTGCAAGAATTGTCTACTCAATTACAAGAACTTTCTGACAAGGGATTTATAAGACCGAGTTCCTCACCCTGGGGAGCCCCGGTCTTGTTTGTCAAAAAGAAAGATGGATCTTTTCGGATGTGTATCGATTACCGTGAGCTGAACAAGCTGACTGTGAAGAATCGATATCCACTTCCGAGAATCGACGACCTGTTTGATCAGTTGCAAGGATCAAGAGTCTACTCTAAGATCGACCTGAGATCTGGTTATCACCAACTCAGAGTTCAAGAGGAAGACATTCCAAAGACAGCGTTTAGGACACGCTACGGTCACTATGAGTTTCAAGTGATGTCGTTTGGACTGACCAACGCACCGGCGGTATTTATGGATCTGATGAATCGGGTGTGCAAACCGTACCTAGATATATTCGTGATTGTTTTTATTGATGACATCTTGATCTGCTCCAAGAGCAAAGAATAGCACGCAGAACACCTTAAATTAATTTTGGAGTTACTTAAGAAGGAGGAATTGTACGCCAAGTTTTCGAAGTGTGAATTTTGGCTGTCGAATGTACAATTTCTTGGTCACGTGATTGATAGTGAGGGCATTCACGTGGACCCGGCTAAGATTGAGTCAATCAAGGATTGGGCATCGCCCAAGACTCCGACAGAGATTCGTCAATTTCTAGGTCTTGCTGGCTATTACCGACGATTTATCAAAGGTTTCTCAAAAATTGCCAAGCCTATGACGAAGCTGACTCAAAAGAACGTGAAGTTTGATTGGAGTGAAAAGGCAGAAGTTGCATTTCAACTGTTGAAGCAGAAGTTGTGTAGTGCACCGATTTTAGCTTTACCCGAAGGTAGTGAAAACTTCGTGGTTTACTGTGATGCTTCCTCGTAAAGAGGTTTGGGTGCTTGGTTTGATGGCAAAAGGGCAAAGTCATAAGCCTACCGTCAACGCCAACATAAGATTCACAAGAAGAATATACTAAACACATGACTTAGAACTTGAGCTGTAGTGTTTGCTCTCAAAATGTGAGACATTAATTTGTACCGTTCCACGAAATGCGTTGTGATCCATTGCTTCATATTAGCTTGCATGCATATTCGGATCAAAAAGAGTTGAACATGAACAACGTAGATGTAGACTATTGATGAACTACGACAGTGAATTTCGTTATCATTCACGGAAAGGCGAACAAGTGGTGGCAGATGCCTGAGACTGAAGGAACTGAATAAGCCACTACGAGTTCGAGCATTGGTTTTGACGATTGGTCTGAACCTTCCCGTGCAAATTTTAAATGCTCAAGTTGAGGCGAGAAAGGAAGAGAATTATGGAACCGAAGATTTGGGTGTATATTAATGTCCTTGAGCCCGACGTGCAGATGTAACTTAAGTTGAGAATAGGAAGTTGGATACCTGTTATTGGTGACTTGAGAACTCTAATTATGCACGAATCGCATAAGTCAAAGTATTCGATCCATCCTGGATTGGACAAGATGTACCAAGACTTGAAGAAACTGTACTGGTGGCCAAATATGAAATTTGAGATTGCCACCTACTTCAGTAAGTGTCTGACTTGTGTAAGAGTCAAGGCCAAATATGAAATCTGAGATTACCGAAGACGTCGTCTGGTCAAGATACAATTTGGGTAATTATAGACCGACTCACAAAGTCTGTTCATTTCTTACCTATGAAGGAGACCGACTCAATGGAGAAGTTGACGAGACAATACTTGAAGGAAGTAGTCTCGAGGCATGGAGTGCCGGTTTCGATTATCTCTGATCGAGATAGTAAATTTACATCTCATTTATGGCAATCGCTGAACAAAGCTCTATGTACTCAATTGGATATGAGTACGACTTATCACCCGCAGACGGATGGTCAGAGTAAAAGGACCATCTAAACCTTGGAGGACATGCTGCGTGCTTGTGTGATTGATTTTGGGAAAGGTTGGGATAGACACCTACCTTTGGTGGAGTTTTCCTACAACAACAGTTATCACACTAGTATCAAAGCTGCACCGTTTGAAGCTCTCTACGGCCGAAAATGTCGATCGCCTATTTGTTGGGCTGAGGTTGGAGACGCTCAGCTCACTGGGCCGGAAATTGTTCATGAAACAACTGAGAAAATCATTCAAATCAAAAAGCATATTCAAGCTGCACGAGATAGACAAAAGAGCTATGCCGATAGGAGACGTAAGCCATTGGAATTTGAGGTTAGAGATAAGGTCATGTTGAAAGTGTCGCCATGGAAAAGGGTGATACGTTTCGACAAACGAGGGAAGCTGAACCCTCGCTATATTGGACCTTTCAAAATTCTTGCTAAAGTAGGAATGGTTGCATACCGACTTGAACTCCCAGAGCAATTAAGCCGAGTTCATAGTACTTTTCACGTTTCCAATCTGAAGAAGTGTTTCTCCGACGAACCCCTAGCTATTCCGTTGGATGAAATCCAGATTGATGATAAGCTTAATTTCATTGAAGAACTGATTAAATCATGGTTAATCAATAATTTAAACGACGTAAAGCAAAGCCGCATCCCATTGTGAAAGTCTGTGAACTCAAGGGCTATCCTTAGTTTATCTGGGCGCGTGAGGCAGCAAAAATGAAGAAAAAAGTATCCTCATCTTTTTGCGTAACCTTGCACCTCCGTCTAAAGATACTCTGAGCTTTGAGGACAAAAGCTCATTAAAACGGGGAAGGATGTCACAGAACACCCCGTAAAATTTCGGTCAAAATATTTAAACTTTTCCAAACATTTATTTAGACTTTTATTACGTTAAACGTTTGAATCTGGCAATTTACACGGAGTTAAAAACCCCGCGTAAATCTGAAAAAAAAAAACGTCATTTGTACGCTTCTGACTTCAGATTGAGACTAATTGTAGAATTATTATCTGCATTATTTTATTAGATCTTTTTTATAGTGTTCGTCGTAGTTTAACGATTACTTACTTCACCCGGTATTGATTTTTTATCTATTAATACGTTTAACGTTTAATTTTTGCGTTTTTATTTATATAATTTTTTTTTATTTTTTATATTTTTTTTTTATTATTTAATTATTTATTTTTTATTTTTTTTTTTTTACGTTTTTGATCAAAATACGTACCAAGAAAAAAAAAGAACCCCCGAAAAAAAAAAAAAAAAAAAAAAAAAAATAAAAAAGGAAAAAAAAAACCCCCCGAAAAAACAACACGACCAACCACCCCCCCTCCCACGAAACGGAACCCCGTAAAAATAAGAAAAAAAACCCCCGGAAAAAGAAAAAAAAAACTAATAAAAAAAATGAAAAAAAAAAATAAAAAAAACGGAAAAAAAACCCCCCCCCATAACCCGGAAAAGGAACCCCCTCTAACCACCCCCCGGAATAAAAAAAAAAAAATTAAAAAACAAAACGGAAACAAACCCTCGGAATACTAAGAAAAAAAAAATAAAAGAAGAAGTTAACAATAAAAAAAAAATTGGTAAAAAAAAAAAAAAAAACAAAAAAAAGAAGAAAATAAAAAAAAAAACTAAAAAAAGAGAATAAAACAAATTTTTTTAATTTTATTCTTTAGAATGAATATTATGCCATTCAATTTAAAAAAAAATTTAAACATTGTAAAAAAAAAAACTATCTATTTAATTACTATATTCCCTAAATATTTTCGTGAAAACTTTATTTATCTGTTCAATACTACTCGTTTGATAATTCAAAAATTCTTTCATATACCGCTCCTCTTATAAATTCGGACGCCTAAACCATAAATCAAAAACAACCATCAAGCCTGAAATTAAATCAAAGCAATCTTTACTTGAAAAATCACAATGTAAGTGTAAGAAATGGACACATGAGTTAGTCCAACTCATGCACACATAACCATCCAAGATCAATACAAATGTTTACTTACACATTTTCTAAAGCTTTGACTAGAAATTCAAACCAAGATTTGTTATACATGAACCATGGTCCCAAAAATTGAACCATTTATGTTCCTTACACGGCTTGCCCTAATTTGCCGAACACACACACAACACACAAACATAAAACAAAACCCTTTACACCTTTGGTTTGTTTGGGTCCACATATTTACAAAAACAACACTATAATACAATCAACAAACCCTTAAACCTAATGTTTATCCCTAAAAATACCATCATAATATCAACACACTAGGGTTACATTATCATTTTTCCAAGCCTCAATCAAAATCCTCACTCATCAATCTATCTCTCTTTCCCTTCGTTTCCCTTCCCTCTTCATCTTATTCCTTCTCTTCATTCTCTATTTCTACCCTCACTTCTCTTTTCTTCCTTTTTCTTCTTCCTTCTATTTTCCCCTATTCTTTTTTTTCTTTATTTTCTCTCTCTTTCCTTCCACCTCTCATCCTTCATCTTTTCCCTCCCCCTCTCCTAGCTCAACACCAGACCAACAAAAAACAAACAACAACCCACAAAAAAAAAAAAAAAACACCTCCTTATATAGGTTTTGATTTATCTTTGATTTCATTCCTTTGATTTCTTGCATAATTCTAAAGCATATAAATAGGTTTATTTTCTAAAGAATTTTCTATTCTTTTACTAAAATGTGGTTTGAAGTATTTGGTTCATTGATCGTAAAACTAAGGCTTTTTATTTATACAAGATCTTCACTACCAAATTATTACAGGCTGGATTCGTTATTATTTGGTTTTATTTTTTCATTTTTTTTCAAAGAGATCCAAGTCTTTTTTTTTCATATCTCAACCCATAAATTTATCATTGTGGAGTTCATAAATAACTGCATTCTTTGGTGTTTTCCCTTAAGGCTTGTTCTCCTCTTCATAATTTGTAAGCTTATTCTTGAAACATATACTTTCAATTTCTTTCCTTTTTCCTTCTACTTTCAATTCTACCAAGCATTCTAACAAAATATGACATATGTGTTACGCATGATAATGGGTAACGTATTTTGGTCAAATTGGCGACCAAGGAGCCTCCCTTCCATAACAACTATCTATATCTCATCCTCAACCATCTCTAGAAATCATCAATCCACATAAGCTATATAAAAATTATGTCGTAATGTTGCATGAAATAGATTATTTCACATATCCCACAATACACCCAGTACAAAAAAAAACTCTTCAATGTGTAAACCAACCCACCCAAAAAAACGCACTTACGACTACATCACTCCCACAAAACAAAGAGTTACCGCCACACAAACCTGCCCATGCACCGAAAAACTCACCCTACAATAATCCCCCCTCCGCCCCACACCCCACAAACCACACACCCCCCACACCCCCCCCCATCACCCCCCCCCCTCCACGCCCCCCCTCACCTCACCAGCCTACAATTGCACTACAACCCAACTTACCCCGCCACCCTCCAAATCCCGCCCCCCAACACCCCACCCCACACACGAACATACCACCCCTACAACAAACCAACCCACCCCACACCCCACCACCCACCCCAAAACCACCACCCCACACCCCCCCCCCCTGACCCCCCCCTCCCCCTCCCCCCCCTCCCCCCCCGCCCCCCCCACCCCCCCCCCCCCCCCACACCCACCCCCCCCCCCCCCCCCCCCCCCCCCCCCCCCCCCACCCCCCCCCACCAAAAACCACCACACCCCCTCCCCACCCCGAATAACCACTCAATAGCAACTTGACCCCCACTTGAAACAGACATACCACAATAACAAAACAATCAATTTATACATCTATAAACACACCCTTACTACACCTTAACCAGACTTTTACCAACCAACATAGACCTTACCATCATCATCCACACAACAACATTCTTAACCTCTACATTCATTCATCACCAAACTACAAAACTAATCCTTAACTATACAACATACAAAACCAAACTATACACCCACTTTAATCCCCATACAACCTTCTAACAAAACTATCAAGCAACACACACAAAATACGGGCCCTCATTTACCAGAAATTGATACAACTCACATTCGAATGCTTAAGACACTTCTGTAACAACACTTGCGCTCCCCTGGTGGTGTGATGCTTGTACTCTTCCTTCCCGCTATACCGGACACCGTTGAACCCCAAACACACAACTGAAAACCCCCCAATTATACTACTTTCACAGCACTCCTAATATATAAAAATAAAAAAAAAAATAATAAAATAAATAAAAAAAATAAAAAACCCTAAAACAAAGAAAAGAATAACCAACCCAACCCCCCCCCAACCCAAACAAATAGTAACCAAACAAAATGATTATTGTTCCCAACCTATACCTTTTTTATCCGACATACCAGTATTAAACCACCAACAAATCCCACCAATCCTGCAGTGCAACTCCACCTGAACCCAACACTAGACACCAAATCAAACACTGAAAATCAGCCCACTCACCCCTCCATCCACGTCCGGCGGTCCAACAACAAACGCCCTACCACAACTCAATCACACCGCTAACTCAAAATGAACTTGTTGCTCAATCACTAATATAATTTCCTTCCTGATCCACCTAAAAACCTAAACCCGGTTTCGGTTCACTCCATGGTCACACGTTTCAGTGTCGGGACTAATCGTCCCACTGAGCGTCTTAATTTACATGTGTCTTTGGTTTCACCATTACCAAAATCTTATCGTGATGCATTTAGTGATCCTAACTTGCAAAATGCTATGCGTGATGAATATCATACACTTATTAAAAACAAAACTTGGACTTTAGTTCCTAGACCACCAGATACCAAAATAAAAATGTGCGTTGTATGTGGCTTTTTCGTCACAAGTATCTGGCAGATGGCACGCTCAGTCGCTACAAGGCTCGTCTTGTGGCGAACGGTAGTACACAGTTAGAGGGGGTTGATGTTGATGAGACTTTTCGTAAAACCTAAAAATCTCAACAAGTGTAAAATTACCAAAATACCCCTAATGCAAAAAAAATAATACATAAAAGCATGCATAAAATTCATTTAAAGGTTAGAAATTATAAAAATGCAACTTATGACTATTATGAAATTTTTGTAAGATTTAAAATACCTTATGTTATACAAGAAAAATAATTAATAATTATATATATAATTATGCCGAAATATTATGTATTTATTTATTTATAACTTTGAAAATTAAATCAAATTAATATGGATAATAACCAAAATAATTTTGCAAGTTTTAAAATCAGATATATCTCTTTTGAAAGCCCCAAAAACTCGGCCAAATCCCATGGTATATTTTTTTATGCATTTTCATTTGTTAATTCCTTAAAACAAATGCACCGAAACCCTAAAACAAACAGGGGGAGCACACAAAATTAATTATTCAATGGCAAAGAGCGACATTTTGCTAGGGGTGTTGTGGAAGGTCAAGGTAATGGTGGGGAGAAAATATGGAAAATGTGTAAAATGCATGGTTCGAGTTTGTGGTATTTTTTTGGTTTGCGAATTAAGCAACCGGGTTTCAATTGGCTGGGGGATGGTGTTGTGGTGTAAGGATAGGTTTGGGGCGGGGAGTGCAGAGGGAGTTTGGTGAGGTGGGTGGGGGGTGGTGGTGGGTGAGTATTGGTTTAAATTTACAGTGTCTATATTTTATATATGTAATTTAAAATTATTTTTTATATGCCAGAGTTTCTATATTTAGTTATTGTCGATATCAGATTGTTATTTTTTCTTTGAGATGTGTTTTTTGACTTAATTTTGTGTTATTAATTATTTTTATGGAGTTTTTTGGAGGCTATAGGAGATTGTTTTAGTATTGTACCAATTTATAATTTGTAGAACACTAATTTTTACTAGATAAATGAAATCGGCACAAATAATTTTGTACAATTGATTTTAATATTTTTCTAAGGTTGTTTATATCAAATATTAACTCAGATAAATTTGTTGGAAAAATTTATGAAGGAATCGAATAATTATTGGGATTTATCAGTGTTTTGCCGCTTATCTCACAAACCTCCCCCTTCCCTCCCACCCCAACTTTAAACTCTAAAATTCCCACCTAAAAAACTCATAACCCGTAGCCAAAAACCTGCCCCCAATCATAGTGGCCCACCAACATTAAAATTTCAAGTTATCCCCCAAACCAACTTTATAGAAACACTATCAAACAAAAAATAACACTATACGCCAAATGCACAAACCACTAATCCTGCCAAAAAATACCAATACATCCCCACCATTTTTACATAAAACTTCCCATAACAAACACAAAACCACACAACATAACCCCCCACCAAATTATGTTTACACCCCCATACCCAAAATCACACAACAAAATGTCAACCCCAATTAACCAACCACACCCACCTACCACTCCCATACCAACCAACCCCAAGCTCGCTTCCATCCCAATACCCAGACATCCCCTAAACTCTTATAATTAACTACATAACCATACACCCTACATCAAAATACCCACCCAATCCTCACACACCCCTTGCAAATAAAATACCAACAGTCCCCAACCCGTTCACCAGTAAACCAACCAACCACCATCCCCACCCCTTCCACACACAGACCCAACATACCTCTACCTTTAAATGTTCCACCAATACCCACCCCGCCCAGTCCTTAACACCTACATCCACCCCAAGATCCCCAAATCACAAACCCCAAAAAACCCCAAACGCCCGAATCCTCCAATGAATCAAAATCCACAACCCCCCACCCCACAGTGCCCGAAATACCACACAACCCCTCACCCCCCCCACCGCCCACAACCACCCCCCACCCCCCCCCCCCACCCCCACCCCCCACCCCCCCCCCACTTCCCCCCAATACCTAATTTCCACAACCTATAACCCCCCCCCACCACCCCCCACCTACCACTCCACCCCCATCAGTCCACATCTCACCAAAATGTCCCCAACCACCCCCATTCCCTAACCACCCCCATCCCCCTACCCAGCCCCCATTCCCTAACCACCCCCCCAAGGACCTAACCACCCCAAATTCCCGAACCATCCCCCACTCCCTACACCCAACCGCATCCATTAAATACCAACCTCCAACACCAAACAAACTTAACTAGAACCCGCGGGATAGAAAATTAACTTCCAGAGGTTGATTAACATAGGATAAAGCTATGCTAATACGGAATAAGGACCCGAAAAACATCCCATATCTACGTTATAATTTTCACCAAAGCCCAATACCACACACATCAAATCATCCTTATGTGAATGCTATATTTGCGCTGAGCCTTAAACTTGAGTATCTCTGATATGATCTGTTATTATGTTTCGATTGAAACCCGTTCTAAGCTACCTTTGAAAATTTAACCTTTGGCCATAGAAACCTAATGCAATGAACCATATATACCAGGAACTAAGAAATTCCCAATGCTAAGCCACCCTACAGTATAGAGAACACAAGCCCCTAATTTTTACCAAATCCATGAAGTACCATGAAGACAGCCGGAGACCATGATGCACCTTTAGGCAGTGACCTCCAGAGTGAATTGATGAGATTCCTCAAAACCGATCCCCCAAATTGATATTCAAATGATGGCACTAGATAAGAAGAATATATAAAATTATGTTTAAGGGGGCGAAAATGAATCATCCCATCAAAGAAAAGACACCCATCAAAATCCCAACTAACAACTGTGCACAAAATATCCATCAGTAAAAGGTAGCACACCCCTACAAAATAACCCCAAATGCCTCTGCACACCTCACCCTGTTAACCTAACACACACATCACAAATAAATGCAAATTATCAAATCCCCCCAACCAAAGATTAATCGGCTGAATCCTCTTACCTCCAACTATGACTATTACTTCTGAATATCTTAACCCATAAATATGTAACCATCCCACCGTTGATCAGTGTGTTCCAAGAGCACTCCATGACCTAAGAAACACACCTCAAGAATTTCTCGTGTATCTGTTTGCAATCTATTAAAATCTCAGTTCCACTGTGGGGCATTGATAAGCTCAGACAGAAAACTTTCTATTCCTGCGGTAGGTATCTAAGCTCTGGTACGCACTGGGGTTATGCTTTCCAGAATAATGAGACTGAGAGTAGGACTTACCCTTAGAGATCTTAAGTTTTTGGAAATAAGAATTTGTTTTCTTTCAAGGACATATGTTCTTTTCGTTTGGAAAGAGTCCAAACCTTAATTAGAGACTAATGAACCTTAAGACAAGTTGACATTAATACCTTCCTTTTGGTAAATTATTTAAGACTTGAAAGCCTCCGTTGTTTAAAAAATGGCTTTGTGTTATGCAAAAGCCTCATTGCAGAATAGATGTCACACCATAATTTTAAAACACACTACCCATTTTGGGTCTGAAGGGGTGCGTTAAACAAAACAATTTAAGGTAACAAGCTCTGCCAGTGGAAACACCTGACAGGACTTATGCCCTAAGAGCTTAGCTCAACCTGTGAGGACTGTGGTAAACATTTGATGTCACACCATATTTGTAATACTTCTACCCTTTTGGGTCGGGGCGTTACAATTTATGGTATCAGAGCTGCCAGGTTAATCATGACGAGGTCTTATGACCTTAGAGCTTAGGCTATGACCTGTGAGGATTGGGTAGACATTAGGTTCCTTCTGCGTAACTCTCTTCCGTAACCTATCTTGTTTTCGTTTGCTAATCGTTTTGATGATCGTATTCGTCCTGCGAATTTACTTCCTATCCATATGCTCGACTTTGATGTGATTCTTGGCATGGATTGGTTGGCTTCTCATCGAGCTACCATTGACTGCTATGCTAGGACTGTGATCTTTGGTAACGTTCGCCAACCTGAATTTGTTTATCATGGTTCCTCACCGCTTAAGTCCGTTAAGCTCATCTCTGCTATGAAGGCACGTACCTTGATTTCTCATGGGTGCCAAGGTTTTCTGGCTTCTGTTATGGACACATCTTTGGAGAGTCCTAATATTGAAAATCTTTCTGTTGTTCGTGAATTCGCTGATGTTTTTCCCGATGAACTTCCTGGACTTCCTCCGGCTAGAGAGATTGAATTTGGCATTGAGTTAATTCCCGGTGCTGAACCTATCTCAAAGGCTCCGTATCGTATGGCACCTGTTGAATTGAAGGAGTTAAAGGAGCAGTTACAGGAGATGTTGGAGAATGGCTTTATTAGACCCAGTGTTTCGCCTTGGGGTGCACCGGTCTTATTTGTTAAGAAGAAGGATGGGAGCATGCGCTTGTGTATTGATTACCGCGAACTCAACCGTATTACGATTCGTAACCGCTATCCTCTTCCGCGAATCGACGATTTGTTTGACCAACTGCAAGGGGCCAAATATTTTTCTAAGATTGATCTGCGATCTGGTTATCACCAGCTTCGTGTGAGAGAGCAGGATATTTCTAAGACTGCTTTTCGTACGCGTTATGGCCACTACGAGTTCTTGGTTATGCCCTTCGGTCTGACTAATGCTCCTGCCGTGTTTATGGATTTGATGAACCGTATTTTCCACGAGTACCTTGATAAGTTCGTTATTGTTTTCATCGACGACATCCTCGTTTACTCCAAGTCTGAAGAAGAGCATGAGCGACATCTACGGATTGTGTTGGAGATTCTTAGACAGAAGAAGTTGTATGCGAAGTTTTCGAAGTGCGAGTTCTGGTTACAGCAAGTCGCTTTCCTTGGTCATATTGTATCTGCAGACGGCATCATTATGGATCCATCAAAGGTTGAAGCTATCACCAAATGGCCGAGACCTACTACGGTGACGGAGGTGAGAAGTTTTCTGGGGCTTGCTGGCTATTACCGACGTTTTGTTGAGGGTTTCTCCCGATTAGCTTTACCTCTTACCCAGCTGATGAGAAAGGGTGAGAAGTTTGTGTGGACGGATGAGCGTCAGGAGAGTTTTGAGGAATTGAAACGGAGATTGGTGTCTGCTCCGATATTGACTCTTCCATCAGGTTCCGGTGGTTTTCAGATATACAGTGATGCATCGAAGAAAGGTTTGGGTTGTGTTTTGATGCAACATGGGAAGGTGATCGCCTACGCTTCAAGAAGCCTAAATCCTTATGAAGTAAATTATCCAACCCATGATCTTGATTAGCCTGCCGTGTTTTTTTGCATTGAAAATATGGAGACATTATCTGTATGGTGATGATTGTGTTTTATTTTACAGTTCATAAGAGACTCAATTTATATTTTTTACCTCTGCTGAGACTCTTAACATGTAGACAGAGAAGATGGTTGGAACTTCTGAAAGATTATGGACACTAAATCAGTACCATCGGCAAGGCTTATGTGTTGACGACCGCAATTAGCAGATAAATCTGCGGTATGATAGCTTGTTGTTTGATTCCCATTAATCCCTTCATGATTTAGAGCGTTTGGATGTTGAGCTATGTGTACGAGGTTCTGAGTGGCTATCGGGGAGTTATGAGGATAGAGTCTTAATCCTCATGATACAGATTCAAAAGAAGCTCTTAAGGGACGACGTGAGATGTGGGCTATTGATGAGAAAGTTGTTGAAGGTAAAATATATCTGAGTTCAGTGTTGATGAGGGACGGTTTTGTGTTGTGTTGGTTGAAGATAGGCTATTGTTCCAAATGATCAGGCATCTGCGCTCGAGATGGTTATGACGGAAGTCATAGTTCTCCATGTACTAGTCTCCAGGTTCAACCAAATGTACAGAGATTGAAAACAGTACTTTTGGTTGGGAACGGATGAAACAAGATGTGGCGCTAAGTTTGTATCATTATGTATGACTTGTAAGTAGGTTCAAAATTGAACATCAAAGGGCTAGTGGTTGGTTACAGCGTTGGAGTTCCTAATGTGGTAAGTGGGATCATGAGATTTTCCATGGATTTCGTTTCGCGTTTGCCTACATAATCGAAAAGATAGGATGCCATGTCTATTGTTAATTAAATAATTGTATTACTCCGGACTTTATTGCGTCGACAGAGATCTGTAGTTTGTATTGTTTTTGTATGGATTAAGAATGAAAAGCTTGAGGGGAACTCGTACTTAAGTTCAGTTCTGCATTTATCCTTAAACCGTTATTGGTCAGTAAGAGTGGTCCATTCGACTTTGGAAGATATGTTGGAAGGGCGTGTGCTTTGGTATGGACTGGTAGTTGGGACGGAATATTTGGTACTTGGTGGCGTTGCCTACATTAATAGGTGGCAGTGCTAGCATCAAGGCAAAACCTTTTCGAGCTTTTGTATGGTAGAAAAAATTTTGAGACCTATTTGCTGGGATTGATGTAGGTGAGCGTTTTTGATTGAAGGTACGGAGCATCGGAGATTACTTTGAGAATTGTGGATGTTGCTAAGGAGAATTAAAATGAGGCTAGACGCGACAGGAGAGTTATGCTGAGATGCATCGACGTGGACTTAGAGTTTCATGTTGGAGATGTGTATGTTCTGAGGTTGGGCCTTCAGGGAGTTAAAACGTTTTGGGATCAAGGGCAAGCTCAGTTCTCGAGTCATGGTAAGTTTGAGATTTTTGGCAACGTTTGGAGAGGTTTCGTATCGTCTGGCGCTTCTCTCCGCAGTTATCGCACGTTACGATGTCTTCATGTATCTCTTTTGAGGGTTGCATACCTTTATCAGCCATTGCATGACGGTTCTTATCCTTTGTTCAGATTTCAGCTGAGTATGTCTTTGTTCGATGGTACCGGAATCCATCTGGATCGGCAAGAGAGAGTCATGGAGGAAACAATGTTATTCCACTTTTGTTTGAAGAGTTCTTTGGAAGAATCAACCCAGTGCGTGAGGCTAATGGGAGACCGAAGAGTCTATGCGAGCTAGTTATCCTCATTTCTTTGTCTTGTTCGGTAAGCTTTCGTTTCTGTTTTCATTTCGTTGTCATTCCGGTGTTTCATGTCAATTTTCGAGGACGAAAATTTTTTTTAGGAGGGGAAGTAAGTTGTAAAACTAAATCTCAACAAGTAGTAAAATTACCAATTACCCCTTAATGCAAGAAAATACATAAAAGCTCATGCAGAATTTCACTTTGAATTCTAGACATTTTGAAAAATATAAATATGACAATTATGAAATTTTTGTAAGGATTAAAATACCTATATTAGTTAAGAAAAATTATTATACTAGGTCATATGTATTTTTGCCGAAATTATTAATATGTATTTATTTATAACTTTACAAATTAAATCAAATTAATTTGGATAATAACAAAATAATTATGCAAGTTTAAATTCTGATTTAATCTCTTTTGAAAGCCTCAAAACTCGGCCAAACTACCTAATACATTTCTTTTATACATTTTATTTGTTTAATCCTAAAAACAAATACACCAAAAACCCTAAAATACAAGAGGCGGCATTAAAGTTTTTTCAAGGGCTAGGACGATTTTTCTAAGGTGTTTTGGAGGTCAAGGAAGGTGGGAAAAATAGTGGGAAGATTGTAGAGTGCTTGGGCCTACGATGTAGGTAATCGTTTGGTTCGAATTCAAACACAAAGACGAATGCGATAAAGCATCAAATTTTTCTTATTCAAGGGATCATCAAGGGTATTATTGTATTCATTTTTTCATTCTTATCCATAATTACATAGGAAAAATATCTATGCATGTTTATTGATTGTATTTATTGTTTAAACAATTAGAAAAACCCTAATTGCGATTTAATTGTGAAAATCGGCAAAATTAAAAATGGTTACAATTGATTTTTTATTTTTCTAAGGTTTGTATATCAATATGTAACTCAGATTAAATTGTTGGAAAAAATTTAGAAGGGTTCCGAAATTTTATTTGGTTGATTATTTGTTTGCCGATTGCGTATATATAGGGGAAGAATAGATAGAAAAAAATGTTTTTTAAAACGAATTGGGTTAGGTTTTTGCCTTATTTTCTAGGTTCATTCTTTATGGACTATTGATTGGGTTTAAGATGTGTGGTTGGGTTGGGAAATATTATTTTGGGGTTTGTTGAGTTTTATTACTTTAGCAGATGGGTTTTTATAGTTAGGAGTGGGGGTGAGTTGTATTGGCGGATTCTTGGGGGGAGATGGGGTAATTTTTATTTTTTGTTTTAGGGGGGGGGTTGGTGGGGGTTTGGTTGTTTAGGGGCGGGGTGAGGGGGGTGTTTTGGGGACCGTAGTATGTGTGGGATACTAAATTAATATTAATACTCTGTTAAATAAAATTAATAATAAAATAAATAAATTTCTATATTATAACAATAAATAATATATATAAAATTTAGTAAAATAATAAAATAAAATTATTTTATAAAATAAATTATAAAAAGGGGGGATTCTATAAAAAATATTTAGGGAGGAAAATAATATTAAAAATTTTATATAATTGGGAGGGGGGGGTGGGGGGGGGGGTTGGTGTGTGGGGGTTTTTCAATTAATAATAAAAATACAATGGGTGGGGGGTCCCCGGGAACCTAAATTTTTGAACACAAAACAAATGGGAATAAGACCAACACCACGCGGCGGCATCAAAGCGGATATAAAATGGGTGGCGGGGGTTGGTTTTATTTTTAGGGGGCGTAGTCACTTTGTGGTGGGGGGTTGGTGGGGGTGGGTGGGGTGGTAGGGAGGGGGCGGGGTTGGGGGGGAGGGGGGGGTCGGGGGGGGGGGAGGGTTATTTTTTTCATTTTTTTATTGTTGGGGGGTGTTTTTGGGTGGGGTTTTTTTTTTATTTATTTTTGTAAATTGGGGGGGGAGGGGGGGTCGTATTTTTTTTTATTTTTTTTTTTTTAAAACACTTAATTAAAATATTAAAAATTGTAAAAATACTATTTTGACGCGGTTTCGGCCAAACGCGGATAAAAATCGAAAAGTATTAAAATGAAAGATAAATAAGCTTTCGAAGCTAAAATATGGAGTTGTCGATTTCTCAAACGCTAAAGCGGATAAATATCTAAATCACGGCGCACAAATAATTAAAATTGACGATTTTTATCAAGTCGAGCAAAAAGAATTAAAAAATGATTTCTACAAAAATTAGAAAATACAAATAGGGCTCGGTCTAAACATCGATCTTAAATTCGGGTTGTTAAAGTGTCTACCCCTTTAGGGAGCGACGTCCCGGTGCTCAATCCGTCTGAATCGTCTTCGGTTAAACTGTGGAGAGATGAGGATATAGACAAGTCATCGAGGTTTCCAACAAGAATTGAATAAACAAGAGCCAAAGCTTCAAATATGTTCAATGACAAGAGCAAATGGATTGAATGTCGTGAGAATTCTTTAAAAAGGGAGGATAAAGTATATGGCTTAAGGAAAAAGCCATTGGAACGAAGAATTTAACAAATCGTCAATTCTTGGAAGCGATTAAGGGTTCATTCCTATTAGCTTATCAAGTTCGTCGCGATCGATACAAATTCGAAAAAAATTCACATAACAAATTATGATTCGAAAGGAATTCATAGCCCAAAGAATGATTCGTACGCACGCTATGTCGAATACACATAAGCCCACTCATTTATAATTTGTCACTTACAAAAAGAGGCGTCCCAATCGTTGTAAGTAATAATTTATAAACTTATGGTTCGGCGGTTTATAATTTCCTTATTCAAATGAAGAAGCGTCCCAATTCATTTTAATAAGATGATTATAAATCATCCTACTTAAGTTTGGCCGACACAAAACACAATATCAAAACAAGACCCAAAAGCTATATTAAGTAAAAAGAGGTGTCTTCTTGACGGCATAATTCTTCAAAATCATAAGAAGTAACGAGAAGAATAATAAGATGTTAGTCCATCATGTTCCAAAGGTGAGTGCCAAAAGATGGCACGATCCGAGGTGACAAGATTAAGCCGTACTCCCATCAATTGGAATATTTTAAAACAATGGATTACAAACACAACATACACGGTTTAAAAGCATAAGAAGAGTGTTCGGACTCGGAGTCGAACAATAAAATAACTAATGGAATTGACAAAGTACACCGAATGTCAATATTATCAAAAAGGAAATAAAATAAAGTCACGTTAATGTTTCGGAGATCACCGTAATGCTCATAAAATATCAAATAAAAAGAACTTATTAAGACTTACCATAGTACTATACACATATGTAGGTAACCATCATTACATAAACATTTCTGCCCTTTGCAATCTGACTTAATGGACCTATATTTCAAAATCCGTAATAGGTATAAATAAACGGTTTTCGCCTTAAACAAGATGTTAGACTCTAGTTTAATGAGATTACAAGATAAATACTCAAAGTGTTAAGATCCTAAGTGAAGTTATCATTTTACCATCATGTGCCAAATCTGATTATATAAAGCGATTTCTTGTTCTATCATTTTTAGCATAATTCCCATTTTATAACTCCGTTTGACCCAAAACGAAAGCCCATGTTTAAGTTTCTAAATGCTAATGTTTTTTACACTAAATTATTAGGGCACTAATATGAAAATATTGGTCTCAAACTCATTTTGAAAATCTGGGCACAATTTATGATTAGTTTGGCCGTTCTAGTCGTAACTCATTCATCCGGAATAGTTACGGATTTATCCAAAGAACCACATGGTCCTCATATGTTTTACCCTTCACCCATGTGAACCTAGTAGCCTCCAAGTCAAATAAAATTAGTTATACCCTAAACTATCTGTATTATAAATTATGGGTACACATCTAAGGTTTGTGGCCTCGGTTTTTGGTCGTACTCTCGACCTTCCGGAAGAAGTTGTTTTTTTTTTTGGCGTTATCACATCTGCCTCTAGGACCTAACATATTAGCCTATTCATGAATGCAAAGATACAGTGGTATTTAAGCCAAAATTTTCCCATTAAAATACCAACTTTACTCAAAAGTTCTAAAAAAATAGCCGAAAGTAACCATAAATAGTCAACACTTATAGGAATTACTATTATATATATATAGATGGCGGTGGGTCGATCTGATGATAAGCTGTAAGTACTTGAGAGGAGCGTATATCATACTATGTTCGAGTGTATCCATTTATAATACTAGTGATGGACGTTCGTGGCGAGAAAATTAGATAACAGTGTACGCGATAATCGCGGACATGGTCGCGTATATTTACCCGACGATATAAAGAAAATTAATTATAACGTCATAGATAGACGTATGAGAGAAAAATGATAACCAAAGCATATTAATATTAATAATAATAACTATTAGGTTGCAAAAGGTTGACATCTTAAGTTACCATGGGAGTAAGCACGCTACGGATATCAGACAATGCGTGAACTGAACTCTTAATTTTTTTTTAAACGGTTATAGTCCTGGGTTTTAAAAACGACCTAGTTCGCTATAACGAGTGCTTTGATACAACTCTGTAACACCTCCAATTATCACAACAACGCAGCGGAATACCACTTGGGGTGCTATTCATACTTCATACCTCAATGTTACTGAAAAATGACCTCAAATGTTGACGTTTAATAAAATGTCACATTCGATTTAATAAAATATGAGAGTTACACAAGTCCTAATAATTTCCTTTTAACAAAAGTTATGAGCATTCAAACATGACTCAATTGTATATTTAAAGATAAATGTTATCGAATGTGAAGAAATCCGAAGTAAGTCCTTAGGTATTGTTATAACGCAACTCGTAATGCTCCCAATGCTCAGCTAGCAAATAATAACCTGAGAAAATACATGCAAAAACGTCAACAATAATGTTGGTGAATTCATAGGTTTAAGTAAAAGCAGTATTAAAATAGTTCAAGTAATATTTCAGTAAGAAAGTAGCGTTACAATATTTCAAAGTATTATTTCCGAAATCCAAGTAGTGATTCAATAAATCTGGAAATGTTCAGTAGTGGACCACAAGATTTAAGTACTAGTAGATGACGAAACGAATTTAGTAGTCCAAAACATGTATTATTGCACTAAGCTCATGACCCCGAAACCTTAACGTAACGCCCTTTGAATTATATAGAACGAATGCCAAACATTCTAAAAGAATTCAACATGTTAAATGCGCCATGGCCAACTTGTGACCAGAAATTCAAGGCGGGGATTGTCAGTCCCGATAGATCTACCCACAACATTTATGCTTACTCAACTAGTAATTAACGGTTCATGATAAAAAGGACTTAATTGGCATTGTGGTAACCTAGGAAATAATAAGATCTGAAATAGCATACAATTGAAAAACACTTGTGTCCAATTTAAAACAAGTAATGTGTTCAAAACTCTCAGTTTTCATATACAAGAATTCAATGATCTCAAATCGTGTAGTAAGCAAATGAAGCTTTAGTAAATTCATGAGTAAACAAACATGTATTAAAAGTCATGTAGTAAGTAAGTAAAAGCTTTAGTAAAACTAGTCATGTAACGTTTATGTAGTAGAAATCAATAAATTTTCTTAGTAAACGAGCATGTATTCTCACCCCAAAAACCATTTATGAAAACCATTGAAAGAGAAAAGGTGGGGCTATGAACTCACCGAGGAGTGATGAAGACCAGAAGTAGATGAATCACCGGAAAAGTGAGAAACATCTAATCACAACCTAAAAGACGCGATGCGGCTTAAAATGATAAAGAAGATCAATACGTAAAAGTGAATCGAATGATCACGAGATATGTTTCTGAGATATGCATGGCATTGCATTATAACTTAACCGAAGTATTATTATCCCCAAATTGGTATACAACTTGCACTTATACTACATTAAGTGTCTACTAAGTCTCGCTTAGCGACTCTTATCTTATTACTATGTGGCCGTACTTTTATTTCTTAAGAAAAGGCGTAAAACTATGTTGCTGAATTTGTAGTCAACTTTACAAGACCATATCTCTTAACCTATAAAAGATACAAGGATGGGGATTTCAGCCCTTGAAAGATACTTAAGTCTAGTTTCCAGAACATTAGGCCTTTTAATCAAACCATTTACCAATCCACGGGAATGAGTTTTTACTAATCGTAACTCAAAATAGAAAGTTCGCTGAATTTTTAACGTTTACGGTTTTGGCCATAAATCCTATTCTATAGTAGCAATCAAGTTGAATCCAAATAGAGATGAAAGCTTATGATGTCTAGTGTTTAACAATATTTTAAAACCTAAAACTTTAGTGCAAAAATCTTGTGTTAAATTCCTTTTTCAAACAGTAGTTCAGAACTGACTAGTTTCCGTAAATTGGTCATATCTCACTCATCCAGAGGAGATATGGCCCTAGCCAACTCGACACATGTACTTTGAACTTATTTCTACAACCCCGTCAAATAATTCAGACCTTCTTAGGCCAAAAGTTTGATGCAATTAACCCATTTATACTGCTGGTCTGCAGCAGTCCTAAATTTTCCTACCAAACACTAATTTTGGCGCATTTTACAAACCGTGATAGCTATTAAAGTGAATCCACTTGGAGAAGTTAGATTGAGATGTATAATACTGAAATTAGCTTTCCTATCCTACATTTTAGAGTATTAACCTGGAGTTTAACTCATTTTCCAAACAATGTTCCAGATTTGACTAGCAATCGTAAAACGACCATAACTCCCTCATCCGAAGAAGTTGATAAACCATCCAATTAGCCACATGAACCTTATAACTATATCTATCCAACCATGTAATTTATTTAGAGGCTCCAGGCCAAAAATTATTGGGAAAATCCACATTTTGCTACTGACCTCAAAACAGCCCCTAAAACTACTTCCAAATTCATTCGAAACTCAACCAAATCGCTAATTAAACACATGCAATGCCATAACATATCTTACTAACATATCTCAATCATCAATACATGATGTTTATGATCAACTAAGAATCAAATGAAGCAAGAACATGCATGCTTATAAAAGATCAAAATCAAACTCATGCATTAGTATAGAAATTAATCAATGAAAAAGGGTTTAAAAATAACTTACAACACAATAGAATGAAAGTAATTGATCAAACAAAAACCTTCCTTGTCTTCTTTGTTTAGCCAAAACCCAAACAACCTCAAAAGATCATACCCTAACTTTTCTTTTAATCAAGTCTTGCAATTAAACCCTTATAGCACCAATTGAACATAAAATCAATAAAATCCTTCAATATCAAAAATCTTTAAAATCAAGAATCTTGTAAAGATCCTTGCATGATTAATTTGAGGTTATAAAGAATGATGGGGATGAGTTTATGTGTGATTTGGAATAGATTGAAAGTGTTTAATTTAACTTTGATGGTGATTGATGGTGGTTGGGTGTTGTTGGTCGTCGAACAGGAGGAAGAAGGGAGAGGATACCCATTTTTTTATCTGTGTTATGTGTGTTTTTATAAAAGAGTCAAAGGTTTATATAGGTCAATCTTTATATAAGGGAGTGTTTGTTTTAGGATTTTATAGGAGATAATTAAAAGATAAAATGGGTGTTTGGTTTCTAGTTTTGATGGAGCATATTAAAAGAAAGGGGGTGTTTGGTTTTTATTTTATGTTTGTTTTGTATTTTTATTTTTATTTTCCTAAAATATTTATACCACAATATTTGTTTTAAAACACTTAATTGAAATATTAAAAATTGTAAAAATACTATTTTGACGCGGTTTCGGCCAAATACGGATAAAAGTCAAAAAGTATTAAAATGAAAGATAAATAAGCTTTCGAAGCTAAAATATGGAGTTGTCGATTTCTCAAACGCTAAAGCAGATAAATATCTAAATCACGACGCACAAATAATTAAAATTGACTATTTTTATCAAGTCGAGCAAAAAGAATAAAAAATGATTTCTACAAAAATTAGAAAATACAAATAGGGCTCGGTCTAAACATCGATCTTAAATTCGGGTTGTTAAAGCACACAACAACCCTTATTAGATATTGTGAGGATTTAACCTATCCGTTTCCAAATGTTTACCTAAATTCCACAAAATATGAGGTGCCGGTGATGTAGTAGACTTTAGAACTTGACTTGGTATATCTATTCGAGATCACAATGATGAGTACTATGGATTTAGATAGAGTAACTTGTTTAAATTGGTAAATTTTAGGATTACAACAAAAAAGCCTATTCATGCTGTTTATTAACTAACTACACTGGTTAGTTAACCCCCGTATAAACCCTTTGTTTACTCTCACGTTAAGAGTAAGATACCCCTAGAACAATCCGTAGAGCCAATCATTTAGGAATTACACCAACTTGTTTATTTCGTTACACCTTAGCCTACCCTGTTAGATTAAGTTTATTTTACAGTTGCTAGTTTGCTTAATGTGTAAAGTATGTATTTTCCGAGTCTTGTGTCAATTTTGGTACGGTTGGAAGAATTTGCACATCACAAATGGAAATGTATAAAGTAGTCAAAACTCATGTATTTTTTACCATCGCAATTAATGGAACGTCCAAAGAATGAAGAATTATCGAAGAAATTATCCGAAATTATTATGATTGTGAAGATGGTGAAACTACTCCGAGTTTCGTATATAGTTAGATGTTTGAAAAAATTAGAAAAATCGCAACAAAAAAGAGAAGAAAAGTTTGAAGATAATCGTTTCGCAACTATCGAAGGAATTACACGAAGGATCGATTATTCGTTGATACGTCTTAAAGTCAACGATGTAGAGTATTGTATAAAGTGGAAGATATCGCCACTTGCCTTGTAAAGTATGTAAAGTATGGGATGATTGAGAAGTTGACCATTACGGGAACGCCAACTTAGGTTGTTTTTTTGGATCTATGGTCAAGACGTTTGTAAATAGTTGTGTCTTTATCATGGTAACGGTCGAGAAAAAGTGTCTCGCAACTTGTATCTTAGACTTAATCTATTTGTTTCGTAATTTTTATTTAACAACAATTTATTTCCCTTTCCTAATCATTAACCATGGGTTTTACGTGAATGAGGATTTGTACGAGCGTGCATGTCTCTTCCGTCGTTACGGCCATGTATGCATGTCTCAGCTGCCTTGTTGGTTTATTACTATTAGTGAAAGTTAGAAGATCCCTATCCTATATCATTCTTCATCCTAACCATTGGTTAAACTCGAATGAGAATGTGATTGAACACACATGTCTATTTCATCATCATGGCCATGTATGTGTGCTTCAGCTGCCTTGTTGGTGTGATACTTTTGGTGAAAGATTGTAGAATGATCAACCCTAAGCCTTATCATATAAACCCATATTTAGCTTTATAAACTTGTTACTCCTTAGCTCTAGTGGTGGAGATGTGTATCCTTGCCAAGCTTATGATAGAATACTCGTCATGACCGAGCAATTGAGCGAATTAGTTACATGTTACCACATAGATTAGTTGAGAGATTTAAGTGTTTTCATCTTTCTATTTCGTGAGGTGTTTGGTTGTGTACTTGTAATAGATCAAATAAACTTCTAAAGGCTACTTGAAGACAAGTAGGATTCAAGTGGGGGGATATTTGATGACATTAAATAACGTCTATTTTATAGCATCATTTATCCCAAGTAATTGACCCATTTTGTATGATTATTGCAAAGAATTGTTACTTAATCATTTGTATTTGAGAATTGCAGTAATTATGGAGTACTTGGTGAAACTTGACTAAAAGGCACGCATTCTGGAGCTTAAACGAAGATATTTTGAAGATTACTGTTCTGACAACCAATACGCCGTATCCATCAAGGAAGATACGGCGTATCTGTGCCTGCACTCACCAAAGACCACGAAGGAAACATGATCAATACGCCGTATCCAGAGAAGACCAATACGCCGTATTGGAGATATAGTATGTGAATATTCTGGAAGATATCAAACGTGGTCCCTACTCCAAGAAACCCCCAATACGCCGTATCCAAGACATTGGATACGCCGTATCGAACCGACTCCAGACCCTATAAATAGAAAACTCAAAAACGAGTTTTAAGTGTGCTAAATCATATTCTCGATACCTAAACCACAAAAGTCGATTTTCAGAGGAGAAAAAGAGCAGAAGAGGTCTTGCAATGCATTCCAATCCATAGGAGACAACGTGTAATTTCTTATACTTTTGTAATCGTTTAGTTTTTGGTATCATTCGTTAACTCGGTTAGTTTACCTTGGCTAAGCCATTACTCTTGTATTAATTATGATGTTTGAAGGCTAATACCTTCGGGTATTAGCCATTATTATAAAGATCTGAATGTTTGGTTTTGTTTATATCTCGATTGCTTGATTTATCGTTGTATGCTTGTTTATGTTTATCAGTTTATACTTGTTTATGTGCTTTAATATGCGACCTATCATTCAACTGGATCTAGTGATACAGACCAAGTAATCTAGATGCCGGGATAGCTCTCCATATAGTAATTTATACATCTAGACCAATAGGATCACGATTAACGACCTGTCTTTGCCTTTAGATTATGAGCTTAGTTGGACCGGTAGGTGACCCTTGGGATCAACGAGTACGTTCTAATTAATTGGTAAAGATTGGGTTAGTGGACTACTAGTGTATGAATCGCCGTTAAGCAGTAAGTGGGTAAAGTCTCTATGAGCTAGGGTTTAACAAGATCACCATTGCTTTAATCTCTAAGATAGATTATAATCAGCAAATAAGGATGCTTTATGCGGATGCTTTAATTGTGACAGAATTAATGTGTCTAGGTCATAGGATGAAGTCCCGCCTAAGTCTTAAGAATGATATGCCACCTCGAGATAAGTAATCATTGCACTAAATAAACAAACTAACTTCTAATCGGATTAATGATGGCTAATACAGTTTTCTATTATAAGGCTTGACCGCTCTTTTATCTTCTATTAATTTGTATGTGTGGGTTAAAGTGTCTTGAATTGATTGTAGTCACCACCAAACCCGTGCCAGTCTCTCATGTTGAAAAAACCCCCTTTTAACATGTTAGAATTAGAATTAGAACTAACATAGGATTAGCATAGGTTTGACTTAGCTTAGAATTAACTTAGATTAGATAACCAAAATATTAATAAATTGAGAGATTTAACCTCGCTTCAAGTGTTCGACACCCTACTTACTACGAAACTACCACCGACCGGGTACACTGCCCGTTAAAGTGTTGTTTTTGGTTAAGTCGGCAAAATATAAATTTAAAACTTGAATCATAAAAATATACACCACACAACGACACATCAAGTGACAAAGACACTTTCGTCCATATATGTGCTTATTACTAACCTAAACTTGCAGGTTTCTCGATGGTAGCAGTATCTAGTCCATGACGAGTCGAATTCACAGTCACATGCTCATACTCAAAGAAGCAAAGTTTCAAGTATTCAAGAAAGCTCAAGTTACAAAGTCTTCCGCTACTTTGATAATCAACATTTTCCTTGAAGACATCAAGTTATCAAGTCAAAGTCTATTCAAGGAGATTGTTAGCGAGCTTTCAAGATAATACCAAGAATGAGCATGTTGGTCCAAAGTCACAAGAAGACAAGAAGGCAAAGTATTACAAGGCAATCAAATGATGATGCGAGATTTATGATCTCAAGAAGTTCGAATTCAAGTAATAAAGGCTCAAGATCACAAGACCATCAAGCATGATTTAACAAGCTCAAGCATAATGATCAAAGACCACTACATAAAGATGCAATACAAAAGATCAACTATTACACAAAACTCAAGATCAAGACAAGAACCTTCAACGATTAGTTATCAAGGTCACAAGGAGAGATCTCTATGATCACCCCTTAGGGGGAGATTGTTAGAAATACAGAAAATGTTGATCATTTATGAGATCTCAACGATCGTCCCTTGGGAGAGATTGTTAGAAATACAGTTTCTAGTGAAGTGACGATCATTATCGATCTCACGAGCCTTTGTAATAGTTAATATAATGTAATCAACTATGAACGAGAATCTTTCCTCTTTCGTTGGTTGATGACGCAAGACAATGGTGGATAAAAGAGGGAGAAGAACTTGTTGAGAAATGTTTCGGTAAATTTTATCCTGTCTCATACGATGGAGAAGAAGAAATGTTGGATGAAGGAGACAACTGGGAAATTGATCCACTTAAATTCATATCACGAGTAAATTCATCATTTGATAAACATATGAAAATGGATGGAAGAACTAAAAAGGTATTATTCCATGCTTGGATGAATGGGAGCTGGAATAAGAGACGAATGGATGACAGCATATTGAGTAGTAACAATACTACTACTGACTCGTTCTTTGAACCTTATCTGATAACACATGGAAAGAGAGACACGAGAAAGGAAGATGAACAAAGTCAAACAAAGGGCAAATATAGCAATACATCCAATTCTATTGATGAGCAAACTAACAAAAGAATATGCAAAGCAGAAAAGTTTGAAGTTGTTCAGTACTCGCTTGGACCCAACGAAGAATATACTGCTATAAGAAGATGTGAATTTGATATTTGGGAAAGAAACGAAGATAATATGTCCAGAATCTACCATGATATTTTTCAAAAAAAAGAAAACGAATAGAAGGTGACATGCACCAAATAACTAGAGCTGAATGAAGAGAAGTTGAAGAAAAGTCTAACTTAAAGACTTCGCTGTAAACAAAAGTGCTTCTCGGGAGACAACCCGGAATGTTATTTTTTTATTGAGTCTGTCTTCTCAGACATTAATACGGCGTATCCGCTCCATACCATACGGCGTATTGAATGTCTGGACGTTATCAGTCTTTATTTTTTATGCACTTTAAAAATATTATTGTCAGTTCTGGCAATACGGCATATTCATGCACATGATACGGCGTATTTACCGTATTTAGTTTGTTTAGTTTAGTTTAAATTAACCGTAGGTACTAAAAATAGGAATGCACGTTTTTCCTATTATTTGCACATGACCTCAATGAAAGAAAAGATATCGTTAGTTGTTGAAAGTATCTACAATCGGTGGATGTTGGAGTCTTTGAAACCTCAATACGGCAGTTCAACACAAAATAAGAAAAACACGAATTCATTCTCAATAACACTTTAACATGAGAATCTACAAGCAATATCAGGAGAGTTTCTCATTCTAATTCTTTTTAAATCTCGTATTTAATGTTTTATCTATACTACGAGGACGTTGTATAATTCAAGTGGGGGATGGGAGCTAGAATGTATACATGTCTTAATTTTCACACTAAAATGCTTAAATTAAAAAAAAATTATTATTTCAAGCATACTTTTGTGAAATTACATGTTACATAACCCGCACACAACAACCCTTATTAGATTTTGTGAGGATTTAACCTATCCATTTCCAAATGTTTACCCAAATTCTACAAAATATGAGTGTACCGATGATGTAGTAAACTTTAAAACTTGGATTGGTATATCTATTCGAGACCACAATAATGAGTACTATGGATTTAGATGGAGTAACTTGTTTAAATTGGTAAATTTTAGGATTACACTCAAAAAACCTATTCATGTTATTTATTAACGAACTACACTGGTTAGTTAACCCCCGTATAAACCATTTGTTTACTCTCACTTTAAGAGTAAGATACCCCTAGAACAACTCGTAGAGCCAATCCTTTAGGAATTACACCAACTTGTTTATTTTGTTACACCTTTACACCTTAGCCTACCCTGTTAGATTAAGTTTATTTTACAGTTGCTAGTTGCTTAATGTGTAAAGTATGTATTTCCCGAGTCTTGTGTCAATTTTGGTACGGCTAGAAGAAATTTGCACATCGCAAATAGAAATGTATAAAGTAGTCAAAACTCATGTATTTTTACTACCATCGCAATTAATGGTACGTCCGAAGAATGAAGAATTATCGAAGAATTATTATAATCGTGAAGATGGGGGTGAAACTACTCCGAGTTTCGTATATAGTATAAAAAATCAAAAAAATTAGAAAAATCGCAACAAAAAAGAGAATGAAAGTTTGAAGATAATCGTTTTGCAATTACCGATGGAATCATACGAAGGATCGATTATTCATTGATACGTCTTAGAAGTCGACGATGTAGAGTATTGTATAAAGTAGAAGATATCGCCAACAGCACCCAAAAACTCATATAGATATGTCTCAATGATTTTTGGTAATCTTGATTAATCTTATATACAAGAAACAGAATCGTTAAATATGGAATGACATTGATCCATATCCAATTTAACAACGGTATCGGAAACAAATAGATTGTAAATTCATAAATCATTTAATGTTTCGGGAGCATTGGCGTGTTGCTAGACGCTTACCAATGTTATTATATTATTTACATGTCCAAGTGAGAGCTGTTGGAATATGTCCATCGTAAATAAATATATGTCCGAATTATTTATTCGAGCCTAAGGGGACGCACACGTTAATACGTAAACAATGTTTAAATAGTGTTTTAAGTAAACAATAATTAATATATTAGTTATAAGTTTAAATGTTAAACATAAGGGACTAATATGTAAATCGAGAAAAAGGAAAGTGGGGTCTCCCCCTCTCCCTTTGTAACCGGCCATACACACACCCCTTGGTGGGCTTGGGCTTGATTTCTTTTCCTCCAAGATTTCTAGCACTATATAAGGAGGCCTTGGGGTGCATTAGGGATATATGTGTGTTTTATGTGATAATAATCCCTAAATCTCTCCCTCTCTCCCTCCTTGTATTCGGCTAAAACAAACACCCTTAGGGTTTTGTTTTTCTCTTTTCTCAAGTATTGATTAGATCCAAGACTTGCGATTATTGTTTACTTACACTATTAGTACTAGCATACTTCATTGTTTGCTACGAACGTATTGTGTGTGGAAGCTTAGAGGGATCTTCTTTTAGATCTTGGGGTTTCACGCGTTGTTATTATACACACGCGTATATTGAAGACGGAGTTGTCGGTTACCTCTTAACGGTGTATCGATTCGAGCTAAAAGGTACATATCTTCAATCTCTTGTTAATTATTGTATTCTACATGTAATCTATTTATTCCGCTGCGTACTCGTGATATTTAATTGTTAATAGATCTAAAACCCAACAGTGGCATCACGAGCCATCGTGTAGAATCTTTAATTACAAGGAATTAAAATTGGACAAATAACTAGGAATCCAAAGGCGTGACGTCATAAATACCTCAAACACAAGTAAAAAGAACGACAATGGACGTGTGAAAAGTAATTCACCATTGCATAAATTTAAATAAATAAGTCTCACAATACTCAATTAATTTAAATTGACAATTACGGAAGCTTTAAAGACATTTTCAAACAACGGTAAATAAATGATAGTTTGATAATCTTTATGACCGGGCCAATGCATGAGACCTCACATAGCACATGAAAGGGAATCCAAAGCTAAGCACATGAGAAAACATGCTTAAAACGTCAACATAAAGTTGGTGCATTTATAGGTGTAAGTAAATCGTAAGTATGGATCGCTAGATTTATAAACGTATGATTATTGCAACACATACACTGTCATCAAAAGTATTTATGTTTACAGTAAGCTCATGACACCGAAGCTAAACAAAGTATGCAGTAAATTAAAGCCAAGTAAAGCTTGCCTAAATAGGTGTAACTAAAAACCACCTAGCATTCTAACATAATATACGTCCATTTGATGGTGCCCCGATACAAGTAAGAATCACCAAACCCGGATGTGGTATATTAGTCCAAATAGATCTATTTATAACACTCACGCTTACAATAAGTAATTAACAGTTCAAGAATATGGGCAATAGTGAGTTAGTGTTACTTAGGGAATTCCGTAAACATTGAATAAAACATAGTAACGTACTTGCATTCAAAGTAACAATGAGCTATGTTTCTCACCTCAAAAGTTGTAAAACATTTGTAAACGAGTAAAACGTGGGGCTATAAACTCACATTAAGCAAATGATGAGCGAAAGTAATCGACGAAACGAGAAAGTAACCAAACGATCCTAGCTGCGACCAAATTAAAAGACGCGCTTTTTAGGAAAAGGCTAAATTACGAAACGTTGGATAACCATTTGTAGAAAGCAATATCATCCTTTTGTGTTTGCGCCTTAGTTTAGGTAGTTAAAACGTGACTTTGTGAAAATATAGTGTTTTTAGTTACGATGCGACACTTTGCCCAAACGCTAATGTTTTCTAATTATATTTGATACGTTCATTTTACGTCTAGACGCACTTAGTGACCATAAACGTCTAGTTTCCATTCTTCTCTCGCCAAAATATATATAATGTCTAATAAAACTTTCCATTTTTAGTAACCGCTAATGTTTTCCTAATAATCGTTTTTATAAAGTCTCTAACGCGCCTAAATATTATATAAGTGTTACTATGTTATTCGCTAAGGTTCGTATATCCCAAACAGACCCTAAAACGCTCAAAAACCCAATTTAATGTTTCAATCAGCTATATATACACTTATTAATTTTCAGAAAATTTACCGACTTTTACCAAGCGTATCTTCTTCATTATAAACTTTCATGACCATGCTTCATGGAAGATCATTTCTTTCATAAGTTTAACCCGGTTCGGACCCGAAAGGGGTTAAATCCTCAATTTAAAAACAGGACATAATGTTTAAAGAGTGTTTTTAAAGCTATCAAAATACTATAGTTTTGCCAAACATAAAACGGTCATATCTTCTTCGTTATAAGTCGGATTTTTGCGTTTTTATATCAAAATTTGCGTAACGACATGAGCTAACATATTCTTAGGGTTCTAACTTGTCAAAACATTTTTAATCGACCACACGAACTGCTTCGGAAAACAAACATTACATGTTGAAAACTTAGCCAAAAACCACCACAACTTCACAAATACGCAAATCTAACCTAACCTTTTTCCACTACTTAATCCAACAATAAAACCATGCTCATAACTAACCTAATCCCATCGCCAAAATCGTCAAACATCACTTTTATCGCTAAATCTATCGCTACGAATCCAAAAGTACAATAAAACGCAAGAAATGTATAAAAAGCTTCAAACTTCGAAATAAATTGTACAACTTTGCTTATTAATATATTTTTAATGTAAAAAGCGAGCACAAACACGGATGATGTTGTTTTTATAAGAAAAGATAGCGGTAAGTGAACGAATAGTGAAGAAAGTTTGTATAAACGAAGACGATGATGATAGTTACACGTTGTGAGAAGATGGTGATGAAAAGCACGAATCTTTAAACCGAACACGTATGAATATAACCCGAATCAATGACAAAATAACCCAATAAGCCTTTGGAATGTACCCCAAAAATAAACTATCACTAAAACATAAACAAATAATCAAAAACACCAAAAGTGGTGGTGTTGGTGGTTCGTCCGACGTCAAGAGAAAGGAAGGAGAGGAGAGAAAATTTAAATGTGTGTTTTTAGAGAGAAGGAAAGTGTGTGAGAAATGATGAGGTGAGTAAAATTTATAAGGTCTAGATTCATGCATTGGTTTGAACCTAGAACCATCCTCACCTAGAATCCTAGGTTGATGAGTACTAAGGAGACCTAGGAGTAAAAAGATGGGAGGATGATGCCATGGTGGGGGGACATATGGAGAGAAGAGGGGGGGGGCATAGTTTTCAATACTTGATTCTTCTTCTCTTAGATATTAATTTAGAAAGTTCAAGATATTTAATTAAGTTCGCTTAATAATTTTTTTAGCAATATACGCAATATCCGAAAAAGTCAGAAATGTGTGCCTTTCAGAAATAAAATGCAGGAATTTAAATATATGCTCGATAGATAAAAACGCGATAGTCATCCAAAGACTACGTTAAGTAGAAAGCCAAAACGCATCCAGTAACGTTTCTCAGTTACACGCAGGACAACTTCCCGGTTATTGATTAAATTAACACGTAACTTATAAAAGTCAAACTTATGCACGAAAATTTAGAAAATATTAACCTGCAAATTTTTGGAGTGTTACATCATTTCCCCGTTAAAAGAGCTTTGTCCTCAAAGATTAAGTCGTGATGTTTGGTGAGGTTACGGGGTCAAAAAAAAATAACTAATCTTCACTTTCCCATTTGAACTCAGGTTCTCTCTTTGATTCCTCAAGACTTTAACATAGGGAATACGGCTTTTTGCTCAGACGTTTGACCTCTCGGTTATAATTTTGACAGTTTCCTCGATGAAAGTGAAGCTTTTGTCGTCGATTATTGGATTTCATCCAAACAGAATAACAAGTGTTCGATAGTAAATACTTCTTCAAATCGACACATGAAAAGTACTAAGAAGTTTGCTTCAGTTGTTTGTGAGTTTCCAAGTCGATAGGCCACGTTCTAACTTTTCCTAAAATCTAAAAGGGTCCAATATAACGCGGGTTCACTTTCCCCGTTTGATAAAATTATCACTCCTTTCCAACGATGACAACTTTTAGCATAACCTTGTCTCCTACTTAAAACTCAAGTGGTTTATGCCTCACATCAGTATAGCTCTTTTGGCGATCGCGAGCGGCTTGAATTTGGTTTTTGATCTCGATGATATTCTCACTTGTTTCGTGTACAATCTCTAGGCAAGTGAGTTGACTATCTCTAACTTTAGCCCAGCAGTTGATGATCACCACTTGAGAGACATAACAATGCCCTCAAATGGGTGCAGCCTTAATGTTTGTATGATATTTATTGTTGTCCATGGAACATGGAACCATAGAGTAGACAGGCAACAATGTCCATAAGGATAAAAAAAAAGAACCCACAAATCTAAAAATAGAAAATAGTATAAGGAGATAACTGTAATAGCGTCAAAATAGACCCCCAAAAATGTAAAGATAGTAGTATAATTCTAAAGTGTTATTAAAAAGCGCAAAATACTCACGAATAATCGATTCAAAATAGTTTTGGGTCAAATAGGCAATCTTATAGTCAACAATGAATCTGCTTGTGAAGATATTTTTCCCTTCGTTAAGAAAAAACAGGATGAACAATCTCATATACTCATATCTCAGTTATTTTATCATGAAGTTCAGTACTTATTTTCAAAACAAACAAAATATCATTACAATGCAAGTTTCTTAGTCAATAAACTCCACACATAACCTGCAACAACATGGAGGTAGCCTAACAACATATTTGGATAAAAGTTTACCTGTGGGACCAGTGTAAAATATTTGACAAAGAGATTGAGCGTCATAACATAAGGTGTTTGTAGACTAAGGCGGAAACTCGAGGTATGACGGAGAGATTGATCATCATAACACAAGGTGTCAATATAGAGAATACTAAATGCATTAAAACAAAGTGCTACGGCATCCTCCGAAAACAAGTAAGGAACTTGTGCCAAGACAAGTCGAGTCACATCACATGGTTTAAAATTATTACAAATCAACTCTTCGGAGTCAGAGTGATACATGTCTAAATGATAACATAAATAAACTCCTAGAATGCAATCTCTAACGAATGAATCATCATCAAATGATCTTGAGTAAACTTGATAATCATTGAGCATTCGCTTCACCTGAAAATGATACTCGAAAAGGTCAACATAAAGTTAGTGAGCTCATAGGTTTAGGAGTAAACCCAGTTGTTGTCCTAAAATTTAAGAGTGGACAATAGTGCAATATGAAAGCATAGTGCAAGGAGTAGTATTTAGATTTCCAACATAACAACACATTATACCATAGCGGTCCAAACTCAATCAACAAATCAATAGTAGTCCACACGCTTATAGATTTCCAAACATATTGCCTACTAGTTGGAGCTACACAATCGGCTAAGTAGTATTGAGTAGAAGTCCAAGTATAACTTTGCTTAAATAGATCTTATAGAATTCACATAGTATTC
>BQNB010023958.1:0-61242 GCA_026074375.1 Tanacetum coccineum | reverse complement strand
TGTAACACACACTCTTTTGTGAAATCAACCATTCTATTTTTCTCTCTTTATTTCTCTCTCTAACTTCTCTCTAAAATTCTTTATATATTCTCATCTTATTTTTTCTTGATTCAAATGGTGAAGTGAAAGTGATATTGGGTTACCGACAAATAGTGTCTTTTGGGTCTCCAATTACAACCTGCTGAGGTCTTAACAGCAGTTTCCCTATAGCCCCTAATAGCACTAATTGTTTTGTCCCCAGCAGTATTTACTTTATGATTTGTAAAATTTGCTTTTGCTACTGTTGATTTATTAAATGGCCTTCTAATAGGTGAATGAGACTTATAAAAGTTATTTCTTTGTCTGATTTCATTCACAATGGGTCTAGCAGTATTAACTTTTCTAGCAGTACTAGTTTCTGCTGCTTGACTTGAAGGATTTTGTCTAGCAGCATTAACTGGAAATATGCCAGTTTTAGTTAGTACTGCTTTTGGAACAAACTTGTTTTGGTGATTTAATATTTGCACACTGTTCCACACTTGTCTATTCTCCCCTTGACCAATAGCCTTACCCTTTTGTTTGTTCAATTTAAACTGTTTAGCCATTTTTCTCATGGAAATCACAATCTCTAATAAGATGGCCAAAACTACCACATACAAAACGTGCCTTTTTAGTATATCCATATCCCAATCCTTTTGGACATTGAACCATTTCAGTCTCTCTTGTCAACTTTAAGACTTGGTCTACATGTGTTTTGTTCTTTAACAGTTTCCCTAGGAGTTTTTACATGCTTAACAGTATTAACAAAAGCAAAACTAGGTTTTTCCTGTTCTTTTGAAGGTTTAATCAAATATTCATCATCACTATCTGACTCATACTCCTCAATGATAGGAGCATCAGACCAAACTTTAAGTTGACTAACAACTTTGGGTTCAACTACAACTGGTTCAGGCACAGATTCAAGTGTTTCTACACTAGAATTGGTTTCACAAGAGTCAAAATCACTAGTCTTAGCATCAGATTCAGCAGTTTTAGACCATATGAAAATTATGACTCGTGTATTCCAAAATCAGATTTAGGAGGCATGTAGTTTCTTGTCATTGGAGGGGGAACCGCATGCATTCCTTTAACTTTTGGAAATCTATCATATACAGGAGCATCTTCAACATCACTAGACCTACTGTCAAATACACTTTCAAAAACTTCATTTTCATAACTTAAAACAACATCATGATTTGATCTCCATACCCTTAGCCCAGATTTGTCCTTAGCACTCATCTGAGTTTTTAGCAGTTTACTAAGACCTTTAGAAGAAATTTGAAAATTCTCAGTTTGGTTTTTAATTCTTCCTTTTCTTTTACAGCTTCTGCTAATAGTTTCTTATGATATGTGAGCACATTAGTTTTATCATCTAAATCAATTTTCATAAACCTAATTTTTTCTTTATAAACAAGTTGATTTTGCTGATAACAAACTAATTGAGCTTCTACCTTTTTTAAAGCTTGAGTATAGGCTTTAATTTCTATACTAGCATCACCAAGTTATTCCCTTTGTTCATCATATAATTTCTTAAGCTTAGCATAAGATTCCTCACATTCTTTTGAATAAGATGTTACCTCAGTGTTTGAGCTTGAATTGTTGTAATCCATCAAAGCAAAGTTCTCTTGCTCATCTTCTGCGACCAGTCCAATCAACACCATCCCCATCAATAGTTACTAACGCTTTAGGTTCCTCTTGTTTTCCAGGTCTCCTCCCATTGTCTTTTGCTTTATATCTAGTGTTCCCTGCATTTCTCCTTCTGCTCTCTTGATTTCCTTTTGATCTGCACTCTCTAGCAAAGTGCCCTGTGTTATGGCAATTGAAGCACTCGACTTTGGTCTTGTCAAAGCCAACTGGTTCCTTGGCATTAAATTGTAGCTTTCTCCCTATATTCTTGTAAAACTTCTTCAATCTCATAGAAACATGGCCACTTTCCATTTTAAATCCATCTCTTCTAAATCAAACTCATCAACCTATTCAAGATCCTCATGATCCAATTGTGGACCACTTGATTGATTAGCAAAGAAAGAGTACTTGAGTTCATCAGTGTATGATGAAGAGTTTTCCCTTTGTGAGGTATATCCAGAAGAAGTAGAAACACCATAAGTAATACTAACATCATTAGTACTGTTAGTGCTTTCAGAAGAAACAAAGGCAACATTTTGTGCACTAGAAGATGATCTAGTAGAGCCTTTAACATCAGACTCTAAGATTGTTATAGAGATCATCAAAACTAGTTAAGAGAGTAATCTACTCCTGGGCTAGGTCCTCATTTAAGGATATTGGCGACAGGCAGAGAAGATAAAGACCTAAGAAAAACTTGATTAGGCATCTTCAGTGAGACACTGCACCATGATCTCAAGTTGACTCAAAAGACTTGGAAACTGTCATACCTTTGTGTTTAATCCTTCTGAGTTTGTTCAGGTAATCTTTTCTAATTGTTGCTTCAGAATGTATTTCTGCATCTTCTTATATTCATCATTACCACCAAATCTGGATTTGATAGCTTCTTACATATCTTTAGCATCAGTCATTTTGTAAAACTTTGCTAAATGGTCTTCTGGTATAGCCATAAGCAAGGTGGTCCTTGCTTTCCTTTCTCTCTCTAGCTAAAATGTCTTTAGCAGTTTTGGGAGGTAAAACCTTTATTGTCCTTTGTTGTCTGATGTAGAGACATTTACAGGACCATTTCCTTTTTGTATGACTTCCCATATAGGATAGTCTGTATGGCTTAAGTAATGTTCCATTTTCATGGCCCATTATGTCATACTACCTTTCTTCAGAATAGGGAGTTTAATGGTGAAAGAGTGGTGAGGGGCTCTTGTTATGTAGGTGTAATGGTGGTGTGGTGGGGGGTGGAGTAAATTTCATCTGAAATTCATCTTCTCCTGCCATTGAATAGATCTAAAGGGTAAAGGTTTATAACAGATCTGTTTTGATTCTTTTTACTCAGAGTTTCTCAACAAGCTCTGATACCATTTGTTGATCCTAATGAATAGATCTTTCTAGCCTGTGAAGGGTAGTAGTCAATCTGGATAAATCCAAACTAACTACAAGAGAAACAATGACTATGAACAATAGAAGATATGCGGAAACTAAACTTATATGCTAAGAAGAACAAGGATAAAATATAACTTTGATTACTATTAATATGTGCTAGGTTACTGATTATAACTATGATTTTGTGAGAGTGTTTTATCTCTAAACTAGTGCCGGTATGGTTCTGTGTATACACCAAGATAAAACCCTAATGGGCTTCAAAAACGTGTGAAGAAATATAATGCATATCTATTCATATTATAAAACTCATGATATCTCCTAACGTATACTATTATAGCTAGCAGTACTAACCTTACTACTAAACACTAACTTACTGGCAGTCCTAACATGTACTGGCTAGTACTAACTATACTTAACACTTAATAGTATAATGGATTAGTTATTTTCTTTTATTCTTTTGCGTCTGCTCCAGCAGCACTATGTCGTACTTAGCAGCGGTAATTGTATAAGTAGCACCACTAATTTGTAGAAACTTCTGAAACCCAACAATTGACAAACCAGGAAAGGGAGTGTAAACTATATGATGCATTTAATAGGTTTGCTCACATAAAGGGGAATCACGTTTATTAAGTATTCTTGAGGTTTTTATCAGCTGATCAATGACAGAACATTTAAAAAATGAAATTAGATGCAAATTCAAGTCAATACCCGTTCTTAAACAGTCTTCACCCGAATGGAGTAATAGTTTGTGAATTATGACCAAACTTGTAGAGATTTTCAATACCACCTAACTTTGATCAGCTTCATGCATATCTTGACTACAACTGCAACTCTATTGAAAATGAATGTCCGTATGAAAGCGTGAATGCAATCAGATCACTAGGCATTGTTACGAATATCAAATGGACACATCACACTTCAACACTATATCAAATCCTCATACACAAAAATCCTCAGTTCCAAACCATAGTTTTCACCCATCTCAGGTTATCAATATGGAATCAATTTCTTCCCACAACATTACACAATACTTATCCATCCATACCTCGTTGAGTTCTTATCCGCCAAACACCACATCCTATTTGCTTATCATCCATACAGTACATCAAGATGTTGTTCAAAAACACAATCCTTCCACAAATTGAATATATATTTCATAGTAATCAACATACACATCGTGCTGTATTTCCTGAGTAGACTTCGTATAGCAGATTTATGTTTTAAGTAAGGTGAATAGACCTATTAATGCCAATAACTAAATGATTAATTTCTGTCTACTGTCGTTCACATCTCGTTCCCAATCTACTTTATAATCAGCTAAGAAATCTTAACCAAGGACAACAAGCAACTATTCATGATGGAAGGGTGACTGTTTAATCGGTTCAAGGGAGATAAAGTTCATTTACTGCTGGTACTTCTAGAACAAGGGCTAAACATTTTCAGAAAAGGGAGTGGGAATTAATTTCAGGTCAAAAGGCGTGAAGTGTTTTTAATCTGCCAAGGGAAAGTCACTTTGCCAGGCAGTGCCTTAAGCAAAGAGGAAGGATGTACCATGGTTTTGGTATTACGTTATTCTGTTGAAGCACCAAGGGACCAGAAAAGTCTGATAGGAAGAAGAATTGGAATTTTTAGCGGACCCTAGAGTTGCAAAAGGTCCAGTTACACAGATGGTCATTACTCACAATGCAGCATATCAAGATGATGATTTGGATGCATATCATTATGACTGTGACGACTTCTCTACAACCAAGGTAGTTCTTATGGCTAATTTGTCTAGTTACGGTTCAGATGTTCTCTTTGAGGTACCTCACTCTGAAAACACTCATAATGATATGCTAAATAAAAGTATGCAAGAGATGCCGTATTATGAACAAACTCTTCTCGTGAATTATCCAGAGAATGAGATAACAAGTGATAGCAATATCATTCCTTTTATTTCAGTATCTGCTGGATACACAAATGAGGTATTCAGGGATTACTAATTTTTTCTGCACAACAAGATGCACATGATATGATCAGTGTTTTGAACAATGTGAAAAGCAAGAAACTAATTGTATACAGGTCAATAAGGACAATCTAATTGCCAATGAATCCTTATCTGCTGAGCTTGAAAAATACAAAGAAATAGTAAACTTGCTAGAAGAAAGACAAAATGTGGATTAAAGTACGAGAGAAAAGCTTATAATGGATGATATAATTCAGGAGAAAAATGCACAGTTTGCGGATTTTGAAAAAGAAATTTTAACTATCTTAAAACAAAACTTTTTCTTGGGAACATCAAAGGAAAAGGAATTGTTAACAAAACATTTAATGTTTTAAAAAACGAATCCAATGAAAAGGAAGCTAAGAATATTGATAAAAATTTGCTTTGGAAAAGAAAGTTAAAGAACTGGACAATATTGTTTGTAAAATGGGTTAATCCGCGCAAACTATGCATATGCTTACGAAACCACAAGTTTTCTATGATAACAACTGAAAACAAGCTTTTGGTTTTCAAAAATCCTTTCTTATGTTAAAGAAGCTCAGAAGGATTAGTCCCAATGCTTCATGACGGTAGTTTAGTGTTATTTGCTAAGAAAATCAATGGGATTTCATTTGATTGTGCTGAAGAGACTTTGATGCTTGAGAAGAGAGTCGCTCAAAATGCTTTTAAAATAAAGTGATCCAATGGTCTTAGAAAAGAAAGTTAACAATAAACCAATTAATTATGCTGAGTTGAATCGATTATCTGAAGATTTTTGTAAACGTTTTGTCCCACAACAAGAACTGTCAGATGAACAAGCTTTCCGGTTACAAATTTCACACCCTAACACTGACCAATCTGCTTCTTCGCTTGTCAAAATTGAGGTCCCGGGAAATTCTAAGGTAAGCCTGGTAAATACAAGCCTTTAAAAATGGCTTAAATTAACTCTTGGCATTTAAAAATAATGTGGTGAAAAACCAGATTACGCATGATGCTTTAACAGAAGGGGAATGGGGGGTTTGTACACACTAAAGCTGTTTTTCTAAAACAAAATAATTCTATTTGTAAAGACCTTAAAAGACATATTTAATGTTTTTGATAAAGATCTTTTAAATGAGGTAACGGAAGTAGAAATAGTTATTTAACAGATAGAAGCTGCATTTCAACAGTATTTTGTAGACAAAACTGTGGGACTTTGAAAATTCAAAAGAACATTTATGATTAAACTCGGATGACTCTTGGATAAATTCATTTCTCAAGATATTGTGGAATTATTGTGTGAATTTTCGTTGTATATTAATACTTCTGTATTGTGAATTTCTCTGCTTCTGATGATTGTGTTGTGAATTATGTGGAATTGTTGCAAACAAGTGTCTCGAATCTTGTGAAGCCTGAGATTATCAAAAAAACAAACTGGTTGAAAATGATGAGTATAATAGATTTCAAAAAGCTTTTCTAGACTTGAACTCACTGTCATTTCTTTGAACTTGCCATGGCAAACTCATAAAGAAATTTTTCAAAGATGATTCGCACATCTATAAACCAAACTGAACCTTCATTTGATTAATTGTTTGAATTGAAAAATTTCAAAGCCGAGCTTCAAGTAAAAGACACAACAATCAAGAAGTTGAAGGCAAACATTAAACGTTTGAATAAAACTTCCACTATAAACACTGTGAAAAAGGACATAGATGAGATTGAGACCATCAACATTGAATAGGAACATAGGGTGGCAAAATTAATTGCTGAGAATGATCATTTGAAACAGACTTATACACAACTCTATGATTCAATTAAACCATTACGTGTTCGTGCTAAAGAACATGTTGAATCTTTGGTTAATCAATTAAATCAAAAGTCTGTTGAAATTACTGATTTAAATGCTCAACTTTAGGAAAAAGTTTTTATCATAACAGCATTAAAAAATGATCTTAGGAAATTCAAAGGGAAAAAGACATTAGTTTTCGGGGGGGGGAAACAAAATATTTTTTTTTTTTTTTTGCTTCCCAAGTGTCAAATGCTACCACTATTGCTCCAGGGATGTATAAGATTAATCTTGTATAACTTTTTGGCTCTTAACGGATAAGAATATAGGGAACTACAACATAAATTTAAACCTCCAAATAAAAAACACACATTTACTACCGTAAGCAACCTATGAAACAAGCTGCTATTCTTAGGGGGATAGTTGAATAAGCTAAATCACTAAATCCTTTAGATAGTGCATCTTACTCTGCCTGTAAGTATGTTAACCTGATTTAAGAGTTGCTAGGATATGTTAAAGATACTTGCCCTAATATTCATAAACCTAGTAAGAAATTAGTTGTTGTCACGCCTATCAACAAGAAGAAAACAGTTAGGTTTGCTGAACTGTTGGGAATTAGAGGCTTCTATAACTTAATGCTGTTGTTCAAGTTTGTGCTGCCACTAAAGATTAGAGAAAATAGTATATGTCTATTAGTATAGTTAGTTTATGTTAGTTGTGCCAGTACAAAAGTGTTAGTACTGATCAGTTAATTATGTACAGTTGGTATAATATTTGTATGCTAAAGGGGTGATATGCATGAGGATATTAGGAAAAAAAAAACGATTTTTTGCATTGATTAGTATACGATTTTGTAAAGCCCATTAGGGTTTCCTTTGCTGTTATATAATAATGGAAAAATCCTTAGGCATAGTTAGATACAAGTTATATATATAGTTATAGGCAAAAGTTAGTTAGCAGCTTCAAGGTTTTTATACCCTGGTTTCACTATTCAGAGTTGGTCGTATTATATTGAGGCTGAAAGTGTTTGAGTTTACATTTGTGTGTTCATTTTGTTAATTTTTTATTGCTTAAAGTCTAGATTCCCGCATAGACTTTAAGTTACTCCAAAGTTTTTGTGTTAGTTAGTGTTTGGATTTATCCAAGGTTACTAACCTTATACAAGCTAAAGGAGATCAAGATCTATTCAGAAGGGATCAACAAGTGGTATCAGAGCTTGTTGAGAAATTTTGAATAAGAAGAACTTTTCACGTATCAAGTTCTGGTAGTCAAAGAAAAGATGGAGTCACAATCAGAAACTTCCTAAACAGTGTCTGCACTAAAACTTCCAGTACTCAAAACTGGGGAGTATGATCTATGGAGTATGAGGATGGAAACCGATCATGCCCTTTGGGAGGTAATAGTAAATGGTGATTCAGTTATACCAGTTGCATCAGCTAGTGATGGTGCTGAAGGTCTTTATTCTCTCAAATGCTAACAACAGCTAGTAAGGAAAAAATTAAACTTACAAGCAAAAAGCACTCATATGCTAGCCATTCCTAATGAGCACCTATTGAAGTTTCATGCTTGCAAGGATGCAAAGTCCTTATGGAAAGCAATCAAGAATAGGTTTGGAGGCAACAAGGAATCAAAGAAGATGCAGAAGACCATTCTCAAGCAGAATTATGAAAACTTTGCTGCATCAAGTCAAGAAGGGTCTGATTAAACCTATGATACGGTTCAAAAGCTCAATAGTCACTTGAAATCCTGGTGAAGTTATCTCTCGAAGGATGCAATTGAAGTGTTTGAGAAGTTTACCATCAGCTTGGAACAATATTGCTTTAATCATGAGAAACAAATATGATCTAGACACATTAAGCATGGATGATTTGTATAATAATCTTAAGGTGAATGAATAAACGATCAAAGGCCAATCAAGTTCAAGCTCAAATTCCCAGAATGTGGCCTTTGTTTCCTTTGATAACACTAGCAACACTAATGAAATAATTAATACTGCTCATAATGTTTCTGTTGCTAGTTCTAAGGATCAAGCTTCTACTGTATCATATGCTGATGATGTCATGTTTTCTTTCTTTTCCAACCAATCCAATGCCCCACAGTTGGACAATGAAGATTTGGAACAGATTGATGCTGATGATCTTAAAGAAATGGATCTCAAATGGCAAGTGGTAATGCTTACCATGAGAGTTAAGAGGTTTATAAAGAAGACAGGAAGGAAGCTGGATTTAAATGACAAAGAGACGGTTGGCTTTCATAGGAAAAAGGTTGAATGCTATAACTGCCATAGGAGAGGTCATTTTGCCAAAGAATGCAGGGCACCAAGGAATCAGGGGAATAGAAATAGAAGATTATCAGAAGGAATGCACCTAGGACACATTCTACTTATAAATTCTTGGTTGTTCAAGATGGGATTTGGTTGGTAATGATTGCAGCTTTCAGGCTATAGAAGGGCCTCACAACTTGGCTCTATAGCCTTTAACAATCTCAAGGTTTATCAAGTTCATCAAGTTCGACTCTGAGTAATACTTGGCTCTAAAGAATTGTTTAAAAAATTATATGAAGCATGTTCAAAGACAGTGGTTAGATCAACAGCGTGAAGCTCTTAATAAATCTAATCTAGAAATAATAGGTTGTCAAATGGGATTAGAATCATTAGAAGCCAAAATAGTTGTTCATGAAAAGAATGAAGCTGTTATGAATGAATATGGAATTTTTTAAAGTATGATGTCCACGTGAAAGATATTTATCAATAGACCTTAAAAAATTAGTTAGTAAAGAAGCTTTAAAAGAGACAGGATGATTGAAAATTAACTAGAAAAATTTGAAGACCCATCTAAGTTTCTAACGAAACTGATTGAATAGTTAAATAAGTGCTAAAAAAGACAAACTGGTCTTTGATTATGATGCCATGTATGAGAGTGAATTGAATAATTTTCATATTGGATGAGGAGTAAATAGTTCATAGTGTGTTTAACAGTAGAGAAAGTGATATGGACGATAATCTAATAAATGATAGATTCAGAACAGGTAAAGGGTTTCATGCAGTTCCCCCTCCCTACACTGGGAACTACATGCCCAAGAACTCTTCGACTTATCTTTTTGCTGGGTTAGATGAATCTGTTTTTAAGTCTGCAGTGAGAAAGACTACCACTAGTGTGCCTGAAACTAAAACTAGTATATCTAAGACTAGTAAGGATATTATAGAAAATACTTAAACGTTAGGCCCTCGTGCTCCCTCTCATTGGAGATTGAGGACACTGATTAATGATAGTGTGTATTAGACCTTACAATCCAAGTTCAGACAAAACCAAAGTGTACTAAATTCAAATTTAGTCAAATTAGTGAGATTGTGAGATCGGTTATAAGGGGAAAAACACACATAGTCAAGTAGAGTATCCTTGAAAAAGTCAATGTCATAGGGGAATTGGAACGAATACTGGAAGGGATGCACTGACTCAGAAAACTTTGGAATGGTTTTGAGTTTTATAAGGATGCTTGTTTTGTATATGGGAGTTTTTCCCAACCATTTAATCAAGACTGTGATTTTCATGAAAATTAAAATGGTAGAAAAATCAGTGTTGAATAATAAGGGAAGGGTTACTAGTCAAAGGGAAATTAGACCAGTATGGAACAATGCTCAGAGGGTGAACCACCAAAATAAATTGACTCACCCACATCCTAAAAGGAATTTTGTTCCAACAGCAGTTGCAACAAAGTCAGGACAAGTGCTAGTTTTAGGCTGCTATGCGAAGCTATCATAACAGATGCTAGCATCTAATTAGTACTGACGCCTGTTAATGACCTGCTTTGTCCCTAACTCATAAAGTGATTTGATGCTATTACCCCATACTTAATCATTATTTACAAGCAATTTCACCAGTTAAAAATTCCATTAACAATGTACAGCAGTTACAGAACATTAATTTCAAAAGGATTAACTGTAAGGTTAATAACTGTAAATACTGTAGGCCTTTAGGCATTGTTTGTGCTGTGAGGGAAATGGGAAAATGTGGTTAAAGACCTCAGCATGTTGGATTAGAGACCAACTGGAAATGTGAGTGACCATATCTCCAACAGATAGAGGATCACAACATGCTTAAAAGATTTTATCTTAGGTTGATTTTTAAGGAGATCAGTCAGCATATGCTTAGTGGTACCCGAGAGAAAACTAATTCTTTATTTGGTGTGCAGGGTTAATCCACAATATACTTTGCAGGGTATCAAGGGATTTTTGATAGTGGAATGCTCTTGGCATATGACTGGAAACAAGGTATTTTCTCACAAATATCTAGAGATTGATGGTGGATTTTGTTGCATTTGGAGGATGTTCCTAAAGAGGTAAAATTACTGGTAAAGGTAAAATTAAGGATGGGAAATTTGATTTGAAGATGTTTACTTTGTAAGGAACTTAAGTTTAACCTTTTTCTGTCTCCAATATACTGTGACAAAGAAAAATAGTGTTTTTTTCACTGAGACTGATCTGTCTAGTTCTATCTCCTGGACTTAAAGCGACTTGATGTAAGTCACGGTCTTACTTAAAGTTCACAGATCGTACAACATATATAGTTTTGATCTAAAGAATGTTGTTCCTTCAAGAGGTTTGACTTGTTTATTTGCAAAGGCTATAATAGATGAGTCTAATTTATGGCATAGGAGGCTTGGTCATATAAACTTTAAAACTATGAACAAACTTGTGAGGGGAAACCTTGTAAGAGGTTTGCCTTCAAAGCTTTTTGAAAATGACCATACTTGTGTTGCTTGTCAGAAGGGAAAGCAACACAAAGCCTCTTGTAAGACCAAGCTTGTGAGCTCTATCAGCCAACCCTTACAAATGTTGCATATGGACTTATTTGGGCCAACATTTGTAAGGAGTATCAATCACAAGATATATTGCCTTGTTGTCACTGATGACTATAGTAGGTTTAGTTGGGTTTTCTTTTTGGCCACTAAGGATGAGACTAGTGGGATCCTTAAAACTTTTATAACTGGCATAGAAAACCAAATAAATCATAAGGTTAAAATCATCAGATGTGACAATGGAACTGAGTTTAAAAATAATGACATGAATCAGTTCTGTGGGATGAAAGGGATTAAGAGGGAGTTTAGTGTTGCCAGAACTCCACAACAAAATGGAGTTGCTGAAAGAAAGAATAGGACACTAATAGAGGCAGCTAGGACTATGCTAGCAGATTCATTATTACCTACTACATTTTGGGCTGAAGCAGTTAATACTGCTTGTTATGTTCAGAATAGGGTTCTAGTGACCAAGCCTCACAACAAGACACCTTATGAACTATTACTTGGTAGACCACCTAGTATAAGCTTTATGAGACCTTTTGGGTGTCTTGTGACTATTCTTAATACCTTAGATCCCCTAGGCAAATTTGATGAGAAGGCTGATGAGGGGTTCTTGGTTGGATACTCTATAAATAGCAAGGCTTTTAGGGTATTTAACACTAGAACTAGGAAGGTAGAGGAGAATCTGCACATAAACTTCCTTGAAAACAAACCCAATGTTGCAGGGAGTGGACCAGAATGGCTCTTTGATATTGATTTACTAACAAACTCTATGAATTATGAGCCAGTTACTGCAGGAAATCAAACTAATAAGAATGCAGGTATCAAGGATAATGTTGATGCAGTACCTACTCAACAATATATTCTGCTACCATTACTTTATGATAGTCCACAGAGCTCAAAGGATGCAGTTGCTGATGATGCTGGTAAAAAGACTAATGAAGAACCAGCACATGAGGGTGAAAGAAATGGTCAAGAGAAAGAAGGAGGAGCTTCAAATAAAGAAAATGACCAGAATGTGCAAGATTTTAGAGCTGAATTGGATAATTTGCTTGTTCAACAGAAGGAAGGTTATGCTAACAGCACTAACAGAGATAGTACTGTTAGTCCATCTGTTAGTACTGCTGGGCAAAATTTTACTAATGCTGATGATCTTCCTACTGATCCTCTCATACCTGATTTGGAGGATACTGGTATCTTTAGTGGTGCATATGATGATGAATATGTGGGTGCAGAGGCTGACCTTAACAACTTGGAAACCACCATGAATGTTAGTCCTATTCCCACAAACAGAATTCACAAGGATTATTCTAAAGACCAGATCATTGGAGACATAAATTCAACTACTCAAACAAGGAGGATGGCCAAGATTTCTGAAGAACATGCTATGGTCAGTTACATCAAAAAGCAGAGGAGAACAAATCACAAAGATTATCAAACTGCTTATTTGCCTGTTTTCTCTCTCAAAATGAACCCAAAAAGGTGATTCAAGCTCTGACAGATCCAAGCTGGATAGAAGCAATACAAAAGGAGATTCTGCAATTAAAACTTCAAAAGGTTTGGACTCTGGTGGATCTTCCTAAAGGCAAGAGGGCTATTGGAACTAAGTGGGTGTATAGAAACAAGAAAGATGAGAGAGAAATTGTAGTTAGAAACAAGGCAAGACTTGTTGCACAAGGTTATACTCAAGAAAAAGGAATTGATTATGATGAGGTTTTTGCTTCTGTTGCTAGGATTGAAGCAATCAGGTTATTTTTGGCCTATGTATCATTTATGGGAATTATTGTGTACCAGAGGAATGTGAAGGGTGCCTTTTTATATGGTACTATTGAAGAGGAGGTGTATGTGTGCCAACATCATGGTTTTGAAGATCCACAGTTCCCTAATAAGGTTTATCAGGTATAAAAAGCTTTATATGGTCTACATCAAGCTCCTAGTGCCTGGTATGAGACCTTGTCTACCTACTTATTGGAAAATAGATACAGAAGAGGCACTATAAATAAAACTTTGTTCATCAAGAAGGACAGAGGTGATATCCTGTTAGTACAGGTGTATGTTGATGATATCATCTTTGGGTCTACAAAGAAGTCTTTAAATGACAGAGATTGAAAATTTTGAAGCACAGGAAGTCCAGAAGAGTTTCTATAGTGGAGCCATCACATTCTTCTTAGGTGAAAGTCATGTAGAAAGATATGGAATCTTCATCCAGCCAAGACAAGTGATGTGGCTGATATAATTAACGAATGTTTGAATTTTGAGTCAATAAAAAAGACAGCAAGCACTCTAATTGAGACTAACAAAGCATTGCTCAAGGATGAAGAAGCTGGGGATGTAGATGTACACTTATACAGATCAATGATTGGATCATGGATGTATTTGACAGCTTCTAGACCTGACATATTGTTTGCTGTTTGTGCTTGTGCAAGGTTTTAAGTTACTCCTAAAGTCTCACATCTTAATGTTGTGAAAAGGATCTTTAGATACTTAAAAGGTCAACCTAAATTGGTCCTTTGGTATCCTAGGGATTCACCATTTGACTTAAAAGCTTTTACAGACAGTTATTATGCTGGAGCAAAGTCTGGGCAGAAAATCCCACACAGGAAGGTTGTCAATTTCTTGGCAAAAGGTTGATTTCATGGCAATGTAAAAAGCAAACAGTGGTTGCCAATTCAACAATTGAATCAAAGTATGTTGCTGCTGCTAATTGCTGTGGACAGGTGTTATGGATTCAAAATAAAATGCTTGATTATTGTTTCAACTTTATGAACACCAAGATTTACACTGATAATGAAAGTACAATCTGTATTGTGAAAAATCCAGTATTTCACTCTAAAACCACACATGAGAGATAAGGCAATCATTTCATCAAGGAATGTCTTATGAGAAGAAGTTGATTCAAGTGATCAAGATTCACACAGACCACAATGTTGCAGATCTTCTCACAAAGGCTTTTGATGTTAGCAGGTTTAACTTTCTGATTGCTAGCATTGGATTACTTAATTTCTAAAGCATTGTTTGAGGGGAGGTTAATTAAGATTGGATGAAAGGAAATGTAACATTCAGCAGAAGTGGATGAAGGGTCAGGACAACCCACTGATCCCCAACACACATTCACATCTGCTCAACTCTCTAATGAAGAACCAATCACTGTTTTATAATCATATCAACTTCAAAAGACCCACAAACCTAGGAAAGCCAAAAGGACCACTAAGATATCTCAGTCTAGTGGACCTATTCACCTTGTTGCAGATGAGACTGTCTATAAGGAGTGGGAAGACAGAATGGAAAGGGCTGCCACTACTGCTTCTAGCTTAGAAGCAGAGCAGGACAGTGGTAACATAAATAGGACCCAATCCATGGCAACACTTAATGAATCTCTTCCTTAGGGAACTGATTCAGGTAGTGGTCCCAGGTGCCAAGTTACCATATTGGGGGTGCAGAAGCTTAAACTAGGTTTGAGGCTGCATCTAAACAGTCCAATGATCCACCTCTCTCAAGAGTTAACACACTTGGAAGTGGGGAGGACAACATGAAACTAAAGGAATTGATGGTATTTGTATAAAACTGTCTGATATTGTGAGCAAAAAGAAAAGAGAGATGTGTGAAACAAAAACAAAAAGAGTGACTTAGTGAGCAAAAGAATTGAGAGATAAAGTGAGAATAAAAACAGAAAGAGAGCTTGTGAGAATCAAGATTGGTGATGGAAATACGTTTTGGAACAAAATTGAGATTAAAACTAGTATCTCAAAAGTTAATACTGCTAGGTATTACTTAGTACTGCTGGGCATATTTAGTACTGTTAGTCAGAAAAACTTAGTACTGCTTATGTGATATGCATGAGATATATTAGGAATAGATATGCATGATCATGTAACGCGTTTTGTAAGCCCATTAGGGTTTCCTTGGTGTATAAAAGGAACCCTACGGCATAGATCTAGATATCAAGTTTTCATATTAGTATTCATAGTTTTCATAGCAATCATAGTTAGTATTCATAGCTATTTTGTAACTCAAAATAGTATTCAATATATTGAAAGTTTAGTAAAGATCTTGTTTTACTATTTTATTGTTCTTCTTAGTATTACAAGCTAGATTCCGCATAGTTTGTAGTATTTACAATCTTAGTTTCTACTATAGTTATGACACCGTTATGATACCGTTAGTATTGTTTGAGATATAACAGAATTTCCTTAATTAATTGTAGCCGTTGAGATATTTCTGCCAACAACTTAGCTTATATGGGTCTATAATTTGGATATTTCTTGATCTTTCTTTCCCTTATAAGCTTTCTTTAAGATAAAGATTCAATCTTATTAAGTCGGTCCAATCACAACCTTAAGCTCTCTCTATAATATTTCAATTAACTTTGCCAAACTCACATACTCTCACAACCGCACCTATCCCAGACCTCAATCAACCTTTTCACAATCAACAATGGCTAATTTGGAGTTCTGTGATACATACAACATGGTCGCTTACTTATACAAAACAGAGGGAAGTGAAGGTTTTCACCAGATAGTGTATTTTCTCAATACAAGTCCCATAAAGTATACTCTTACTGAAAATCCTACTATCCATGTTTCACTCATCTAACAATTTTGGCAAACTGCTGCTGCAAACACCCTAGACTCTAGAGAAGTACAAATCACTGCTACAATAGATGGGAAAGTTAAGCTTGTTTCTGAGGCATCTATCAGGACGCATCTCAAGTTAGAAGACTCTGATAGTATTACTACTTTGCCTAATACTAAAATCTTTGAACAACTTACACTTATGGGGTATGTTTCTAACTCTGACAAGTTGACCTTCCAAAAGGGTCACTTTTCCCCTTAATGAAGATTCTTAATCCATACCATTCTTCATTGTTTAAGTCCAAAGAAGACTTCTTGGGAACAATTTAGTAGCAATATAGCAACTGCTATCATTTTCTTGGCCACAAACAGAACTTTCAACTTTTCTAAAATGATTTTTGAAGGCATGGTGAAAAACTTAGATAGTAAGTCTAAATTTTTAATGTATCCAAGATTTATTCAAATCTTTTTGAACAAGCATAAGAGACATCTTCTACCTCACAACAGAACTTATATTGCTCCTACTCTCACACAAAAACTATTTAGCAATATGAGAAGGGCTTCCAAGGGATACACTGGGGTGGACATTCCTTTATTTCCAATAATGCTTGTTCAAGGTCCAATTCTGCAGGGTGAAGGATCATGTGAGTCCCTTAGGAATAGATCTCTGCCGCCTATTAAGGATGATAGCCAAGATGTATAAATACAGTTGACTATATAGAAACACTGATTATAAATACTATGTGTTAATGCGGAATCTTAACACAAGTACTAAGAAAAACAATGTAGAACTAAATAATAACTTCTATTAATACAGTCTCAGTTGAGTCCCATCACACACCCTCAGGTGCTCCAACAACCTCACAACCACTACTTTCATCACCCTCAAGGATACCAACCAGACAGGAAACTAAGGTTCCTCAGCCCAGTTCTCCTACTTATACCAATGTAGCAGATGAGGCTGCATTTACAAGTGTGGATGTTGTTCATGGAGGGGCTGCCACTACTGTCTCTAGCATAGATGCAGGACAGGGCAGTGGTAACATCCCTAAGTCCCCTATCATGCCCCATGATTTACCTCTCCCAGGAGGTCACACACCTAGAAGTGATGAGGGCAGTGTGATACTACATGAATTGACGGTTCTATGTACAAAATTGTCAAACAAAGTGGACAGCTTGGAGACAAAATTGAAGCAAACAAAACAAACCTATGGTGCTGCTTTAACTAAACTTATCAAAAGGTGAAGAAGTTAGAGCAGACTGTCAAGACAAGCCAAGCTAGAAGGAGATCCAAGATTGTAGTCTCAGATGATGAGGAGAGTTTAGAGGATCTTTCCAAACAGGGGAGGATGATAGAAGACATTGATCAAGATGTAGAAATTTCCTTGGTTACTCCTACAAAGGTTGGTAGTCAAGAAGACCAATCTAAAGATCAGATAGAAGACATTAATCAAGATGCAGGAATTTCCTTAGTTTCTCCTACAAAGGTTAGTAGTCAAGAAGATCAATCTGAAGACTAGTTAGGAGTTCTTAGTGCAGCTAAAGTTCTTGCAGATGCAGCCAAGAAAAATGTCAACACTTATACTAGAAGAAGAAAAGCAGTTAGTACTGGCAGTAAAGAAGTTAGTACTGCTAGTAGGATATTTAGTACTGCTGAAGAATCAGTTAGTACTGCTGGTGCATCAATGCCAGTTAGTACTGCTGGTATGGTTCAACAAGCTAACATCATTATTCCTTCATCAAGTGAGACTACTGATACTACAAAGGATAAGGGTAAAGCCATTATGCAAGAGTCTGAGCAACCAAAGAAGATCAAAAAGAGAGTTCAGATTTAGATGAGCCTTGATGAAGAATTAGCTCAGAAGTTGCATGAAGAAGAACAAGCATGATTTAATGCAGAACAAGAAGCAAAGTTTAATGCAGAACAAGAAGAGCTACTTACAAGTGAGACTACTAAAGATAAAGCTAATCCCCTAGTTGCTGATATTGATTGGGATGATGTTCAAGCTCATATTCAAGCAGATGAGGATCTGTCTCAAAAACTGTTAGAGGAAAAAGGGAAAATCTATCCATTGAAGAAAGGACAAGACTACTTGCAGAACTCATTGACAAGAGAAAGAAGCTACAAGCAGCACAGGGATATGAGGCAATCAGAAATAAACCTCAAACCATATCTCAGCAAAGAAAGACCATGTGCACATATATGAAGAATATGGCAGGATACAAGATGGAACACTTTAAGGGAAAGAGCTTTTATGAAGTCAAAGAGATGTTTGATAATGTTTACAAACAGGTTGCCTTATTTGTGCCTATAGACTCTGTTATGGAAAAAGAAAGAACAAAAAGAGCAGGTCTAAATCTTCAAGAAGAAAGCTCAAAAAGGCAAAAGACTAGAAAAGGCTAAGAACCAACTGAAGAACTAAAAGTAGATGAGATATCACAAGAGGATTTACAACAAATGATAATGGTAGTTACAGTGGAAGAAGTTTATGTTGAAGCCTTACAAGTCAAATAACCAATCATAGACTAGGAGGTTTACTCTGAAGACACAAGAAAGTATTAGAAAATTATCAGAGTTGGAAACCATACAGAAGCTTATCAGACCTTTGATGATATGTTAAAGAAATTTGATAGAGATGACCTGGATAAGCTATGGAGTTTGGTTAAAGAAAGATTCAGTTCAACAGATCCTACAGATGACAAAGAAAGAACATTATGGGTTGAATTGAAGAGGTTATTTGAACCTGATACTGATGACATTATGTGGAAGCATCAGAGGTATATGCATGATCCATTAACATGGAGGTTATATGATACATGTGATGTTCACCATGTATCTATAGACAAAGGACATAATATCTTCATGTTGGTTGAGAAAGATTATCCACTGACAAGAGGGCTGTTGACTTTGATGTTGTGTAACAAGCTACAAGTGGATCAATATTCAGAGATGGCAGATGAGCTTTTAAGGAAAATTGTCATACTAGTAAACAAACCAAGACAGTAAAGTGTTTGAATGCATCCTTATACCAGAAGGTTTATTCAGAACTTGATGATTTTGAAGGGAATTAAGGGCTTCTACAAGTTTCTACTGCTGGTTCAACTTAGTACTGCCAAGAGAAGACTTAGTACTGCCAATCTAAGTTAGTACTGCTAGTGTTATAGTTAGTACTGCCAGTACAAAATGTTAGTACTGTCAGTTTATTAGTACTGTTAGTTATAATAGTTAGTACTGCTTATGTGATATGCATGAGATATATTAAGAATAGATATGCATGATCATGTAACACATTTTGTAAGCCCATTAGGGTTTCCTTGGTGTATAAAAGGAACCCTACGGCATAGATCTAGATATCAAGTTTTCATATTAGTATTCATAGTTTGCATATCAATCATAGTTAGTATTCATAGCTATTTTGTAACTCAAAATAGTATTCAATATATTGAAAGTTTAGTAAAGATCTTGTTTTACTGTTTTATTGTTCTTCTTAGTATTACAAGCTAGATTCCGCATAGTTTGTAGTATTTACAATCTTAGTTTCTAATATAGTTGTTTTGGATCTATTTAACACAACTAAGCTTTAACAAGCTAAGTAAGATCTGTTCAAAAGGGAATAACAAAACCTGAGTCTTGTCGGGGCATCATTTCATTCTGTTTGCAGCCATGCTAGGTTTGACTTTCTGTGGTTGTTAAAATTGACCTATTTGTTGCCTTGGCATCACTTGATTGTGTTAGCAGCCATTGATCGTGTTGCTTTTGTGTTGTTGTAGCGTGATGGGTGAAATCTGCCTGTATCTTGGCGGGGCATCATGACTAGATTCGTGCTTGCAGCCATGGCCGGTTGGCATGCCCTTTTATCCTGTTACCCACTTGCAAATCTGAGCCAACCGTTTTCACGTTGTGACGAATGGGATATCTGAGGTAGATACGTGCAGAAACCATTTTGTTATGGGGGCAAAATCCTTTTCGTATGTTTGGATGATATTGTGTTCAATAACCGTACCTACGTAAGGCTATGATGAATATGAGCGGTCTAAACAAAGCATGGAAAAGTGCCTAACTTGGTTTGGCAACCTATTAGGTGTGCAGCCATGGTAGGCATACGATCGCTCTAATATAAGCCAATATGTTATCTTATGCAAAATTATTTTAGAAGGTCTGCGTTTCGATGCAAGTTGCATATAAGGGTTTATCATTGTTACGAGCGCTGACGTTAAGGAAATGTCTTTTAATTAGGCGCACATGAGAGTGATAAAACCCTTACGATATCTTATGAACTACATGCTATTTTTTATCAGATGAGAGCAAGTGAAGTGAGAAAAAGATGTGCATTAATGAAATGGTTGAAGGTGACAGAAGGTATGACTCAAGAAAAAAAGTGACCGCAATTCGCTTGTGTTTTGGCGGGGCATCACTTCGTTGTGTTTGCAGCCATGTCGGGTCTAATTATTAGATTCAAGGCTGTCAAACTCGCGAGTTTACACGTAAGATCGTACGATCTTACGTGTCCACCTGATAAAATCGTGTATGATCGGTGTAGGATCGCATCAGAGGTAGGATCGCAAGTAAGATCGTAAACTCGCGCGTAAGATCGTATGATACGAGTTAACCAAATTACCAAGTTACTAACTTATTGACTTACATACTTACTAGCCCATTACTTTTTTAGGCCCAAAAAAGAACAATACGAGTCCGCTGATCTCAGTAACAAGTATTGACGTTTTATTCCTATATTTTCTAATCGATAAACCTAATTATCTATTTTCCCCAAATTGAAATTACATGAAACAAATTAGGGTTCTTCTTCACATGTTCTAGTTACCTTAAGCAAAATATTTCTTACATGTAATTGTTGTTTTTTCTTTTACCTTTTCATAGTTTTAACTATTAACCTTAAAGTTTTAATTCAGATAACTTAATTGTAGTGATACTAGTGAAGTACTTTGTTTTGAGACGTTTATTACGCATGTTATGTAATTTTATTCCGCTAAATCGTGAATGTGACGATTGAAACTTGACTTTTTTGTGTTTTACTTTTACTTTGGTATTTTTAATTTGAACTTTGACATTTTCAAGAGGATATTATATAAATTTATATTTGATGATAAGTAGAAATAAAAATAGTTTGACTCGTGTATCCGTTGCTTACAGAACATGATAAATTGGTAGGATCTTACGATCTCGATCCGATCTTACGATCTCGATCTTGCAAAGACAAAAACGATCCTAGGTGGGATCGCGATCTTGACAGCCTTGATTAGATTGTATTTGCTGTCATGGTTGGTTTCATTATGGCATGACATCACTTTGATGTATTCGAATGGCGTGGTGTTAGTTTGTTGGTGATGATGTTTTTTGGTGTATGATGTTCTCTTATTCTTGAGCAGCCTACGAGCGTCTAAAGCATCAAACGTGGTGTCGTACGCGCACGTAGGCTGCTCAAGAATAAGAATCTACACACGCTAGCTTGCAGTTATGTCGTGTGTTATATCAGACATTCACCAAGCGATGATGAATAACAATGCTTTACACACTTTTCTAAGCCAACTAATTATTTGAAACCACCGTCTGTTAGTTGGAAGACGGTGATGTTTTGGCAGGCTATCTTAATGGGCCATACCTTGGCGGGGCATTCCTAGATTGTGTTTGCATCCATGGTAGGTTCCATTATTACCTGTGCTTTTGCGGGGAAACACTTGATTGTGTTTGCAACCATGCTGCTATGTTGGAATGTATTTGGGTTTTTGTGGCTAAGGCACTTATACCAGGAATGCTCTTTTGAATGTAAAACGGGTTGGCCGTTATCGTGTGTTTAAATACGGGAAATGGTTTTTGATTTGAAACACTCTAGGAAATTATTCGAGATTTACGAAATTGATAGGTTGTGTCGCTTTCGTTGTTCTCGAATAACTGCCTAGAGTAGTTGTCGTAGGACCCGTTTCTTGATTTAAGCTATGAAAATACGCTTACGGACGTCGTTTATTGTTTCTGGGAGATTACAACACTCTAGGTAGTTATTTGAGATTTTCGGAACTGACAGGTTGCGTTACTTTCGTTATTCTCAAATAACTGCCTAGAGTGGTTACCCGCCGTTTACGAATATTTTGCAGGTGGTGTTTCGGCTCTTGGTGTTGTAACTTTTTTTGTTGCCGTTTTCGCAAATTATACAGCTTTTTTTTATACACCAGTAGTTGGCACGATTGATTCATTAGCGAGCTGAATTGGTACAATTAATGGAGTGCCAGGTCTGTTGTTTTACTCTTACATTTAGAGCTTCATATCTAATGATATTGTTGTGAGCTGTTGTGGTGTGAAAAATATTGCTTGTGTAGTTTCTCCCATATCATATGCCTTTTCCCAAATACCAGCTAACTTCGCCTACTTGCTAAAAGCACAAATGAAATGGCCAATCCTGAATTCTATGAAGTTTTTAAGATCTTTTTGAGTTCATAATGAATGAAATGAACCCCCGAATGAGGAGAAAATATCCCCTCCCTTTTACTAAATCATGGGGATCCCCTAGTAGTTTACCGGACAAATTGAGTTGTCGTGGAGAAGGGGACTCATTGTACTGAAAAAGCTATTGCTATTGCTGTACTGACTTATTATTCTCTGATATCATCCGCCTTTTCCAAAATACTAGCTGACTTCCACATTCAAATAGGGTATATATGGCGCATGGTTTGTTGTTTTTTTGTGTTTTACGTGTCGGGCGAAAAGGTACAGGATATCGGTACGTTGTTTTAACTCTAGCCGGAAAAAAACAGTCGCCAGTAAGCTTTGTATTCGTTGTTGACGTTATATGCACGTCGCTTGATTTCGGTCTATTGCTTGGCTAGGCTACCTCTTTGGTATGCAGTCGTGATAGATAATACCAAATACATGCTACTGTGAAATGGAAATGATGAATATGAGTGGTCTATTGCTTGGCTAGCTACCTGTTTGGTATGCAGCCGTGACAGACATCTACTTAAAGCTCTTACCTGAGCCAAACGGCTTCGCATCAATCACTTAATCAAATAACTGTATATTAGTTCAACATGTGAAACGAATGTAAAATGGTTCCACTAATTTTTTTAATTTTTTTTTCATATCGCAGTGGTGTTGCATTGCAATTGACAGTTAGTCGTCCGGTGGTGAAGAAGGAAGCAGCTTAGCACAGTCAAGTGGGAAAGACGTCGGAATGAATGAAATAGACTAATAAGATATCGTATTCCGATCAACAAAAAGTTGAGGTTATTGATACAATATGTCGTATCAAAGCATGGCGAGATATTAAAGAGAACGTCGTGATTAATACTTTGGTGCAAATTATTTTTCGCCGCGTTCTCTTCCATTCCTCGTCATCCTTTGTCCACACCTTTTGTATCACGAACATCAACTTTTTGTCTGTCGAAGAACGAAACGCTATAAGAAGTATGCGTCGTCTATAACCAAATTCATTTGTTATGTATTACGAATATGTTGTAACTTTATAGTCCGTGTCCAATAACAATTTGGAACCGTACGACCCCGCACCCCGCAGCCGAGCATAGGCCGAATGATGTGTGATGTGTGATTTTAAAATTGTATCTAAGCATTCGAAACATGACTTATGACTATACCAGTATTAACTATTCTTTCGTTGGCGACCGTTCCGTTTAAAATAATAAGCGTACAATCCCGCGCTCCGCATCAAAACCTGCGCCCTGCTGCGAAGCGCGGGATTTAAACCTCGTTATTACTTATATCGGAGTAACATTTATTAAAACTACAATGTTAAATGCTAAAACACCTCTTAAATTTTATTAGAATCATAAATTAACCTTAAAATCATTTACGGTGTATATTTTAACATCCTTTAAATTTAGTATTATCACAAATTAAGTTATTAACTAATTAAAGTCAATGTTTTTACTCAACGAGGCATGCAGACCCGTGCGATGCACACGGATTATATCTAATGTGTTTCAGATGGGTTGTGTGTAATTGTTATTGGCGTTTTTGGCTTAGTCTTCTTGGTCATTAGAGTTTTGGTGTTGTGGTTATATTAGTTGTAAAAAGTAGTCATGAGTCAATGATGTTGGGATGCCGTTCCATTTAACATATGTTTAGTATTAAACTATAAATACGTTTTTATTCGTTTTTATTTGTTTTCGTACGTTTTCGTTTGTTTTTATCCGTTTTCGGACGTTTTTGTCCGATTTTATTTGTTTTCATATTTTGTCGTCCTTTTTAATACGTTTTCGTACATAATGGGACTTACCCACTCCTTGCATGACCGTATAAAATCAATTGGATACATTAATGGTTCTTATATAAAAGATAAAATCAATTTGATACATTAATGGCTATTGCATGAGGGTTGTGTACATAGTGTTATTTGTCTTGCACCCCTCATAATGGATACCTCCACAATAAATTAAGGGACTCAATATTTTATAGGGATGGGTTCTAGAGAAAACCTTGTATTGGGAGAAAACCTAAAAAACAAAATTACAAGGTAGCTTTTGCAAACATATCAAAAACGGAGGTTCAGATGTGCCAACTTCTAATTCTCACTCCTTTCTTTATCCAAACACACCCAAATCAGATCAAAAACTCACACAGACACAAAACACACACACAAACATACACATCGATCAAACACACACACACAAACACGCACCAATCAACAAATTACACAATAATTCGTAAAAATAACACACATATCGTAAACAATCACTATTTCGTATCAGATATGGTGAATAAAAAAGATTCAAATCGTAAGTGCCCTAATTTTTTTTTATATTAATCGTTTTTGTATTTACTTAGAAATGATATAGTTAATGACTTTCGTCCTCAGCAACCCGAATAAGTCCTCGAACACTAAACAAGAGGTGTAAAAAAATAGCAGATTCACACAATTGTAAGTTATATATTTTTTGATCTTTTAATTTTTTTGATTTTTGTGTTAATTAAATGAATATGTGTTAATTTATGTGTTAGTTAAATGAATATGTCTTTAAATAATGTTTTAGGATACTATTAAAAAATTGTTAGGGCATCAATTCACAAATACTGTTAGGGAACCTATTTAAACTATGTTAAGGCATCAAGATATCATGAAAACTATTAGATATGAAGACTATTAGATTTAAGGCATATGTTTGTTAAAATTAAGGTTATGTTCGTTAGAATAGACGCATCTGTTTGATTAAAGCATATGTTTGTAAAAAAATAGCAGTTGTTTGTTAGAGTTAACGTGTATGTTTGTTAAATCAGGGCGTATGTATGTTAAAGTTAAGGCGTTTATTTGTTACAGTAGAGGCATATGCGTTTGTTAAATTTAAACTATATGTTTGTTAAATTTAACGCATCTATATGCCTTAAACCAAACAATATGTTGATTAAAGTATGTGTTTGTAAAAAATAGCATTTGCTTGTTAGAGTTAAGGCATATGCTTGTTAATGCATATATGATTGGTAAAACATTCATGTTTGTTAGAGTTAAGGCATCTGTTTTTTAGATTAAAGGCATATGTGTTTGTTTGATTAAAAAGCATACATTTGTTAAGTTTAAGGCATCTAGACGTTAAATTAAAGGCATCTGTTTGTTTACATATAAATGTTTTGTTAAATTTTTGTAATTGTAACTGTTTGGTTATTGATTCATGTGTTTATGGCAAGTGTCTGTGTTTAAATCTTTTGCTAAATCGGTGTTTTATGTGTTTATACGAATCTGTTTGGAATGTTTCAGGAATGTGTTTGTTAATTTAAGGTGTGTTTTTGGTTAAATAAAGGCGTTTGTTTGTAAAATTTAAGGCGTTTGTATTTGGCGATTAAAGAATGCAAACGTTTTTGCGTGTGTTTTTGTACGACTGTTGGGTGTATTTGGCGATTAAGTCTTACGTCACGCGCATAGCACTTTAGGTGTCGAAACGTTTGTATGTGTGTTTTTGTACGCCTGTTGCGTGTTTGTATACATCTATCTGAAATTTTTTAAGGCATATGTTCGGTTAATTTAATGCACCTTCTTGTTTAAATTTAATGCATGTACAAAATACAGATGCAATGGAATTAAACAATGAAGAAACCAAAACTAAAGACCAAGAAACCGAGCGAGACAATTGTATGTGTCCTAATTTTTGATTTTTTATTTTTTTTGTGTAATATTAGGTCTCTACAACCGAGCAGTTTGTTTCTTTAGTTCGTATAAAAAAAGTTAGGACATTTGTTTGTTTGTTTAATTAAGGCATACAATTTCTTTGAAAATATATTTAGGCATCTATTTGGTTAATGTAAAGCATATGCGTGATAAGGGTCGAACCGTGATTGTATCCGTATGTTGTACGCTTGATGCGCATGAACCGACTGTTATCTAGTATTATTTGATTGTCAAAATGAAAGTAGCATCTGTTTGTTAAATTGAAGGCATCTGTTTGTTTAGTTTAATGCATATATATGTTAAGGAGTATGTTGTTTAGTTTAAGGCATATGTTTAAGCATCTGTTTGTATATTTTAAGGCATCTGTTTGTATATTTTAAGGCATCTGTGTTATTAATGATATAGGTTTAAATATTGCTTGCATTTGGCGTTTAAGTCGATGTTATGTCATGCGCAGAACGCTTTAGATGTCGAGATGTGATTTCGTGTGTGAGAATGTGCACCTGATGCGTATGCACGTAATGTTAAGGAGTATGTTGTTTAGTTTAAGACATATGTTTGTTTGGTTTAAGGGATTTCTGTGATTATATTAAGGCATCTGTTTGCATAGTTTAAGGCATCTATGTAATTAAGGTAGGTTTATATATCGAATGCATTTATCGTTTAATGGGATGTTATGTCATGCTCAGAGCGCTTTAGATGTCAAAATGTGATTGTGTGTGTGAGAATGTACATCTGATGCGTATGCACGTAATGTTAAGGAGTATGTTGTTGAGTTTAAGGAATCTATTTGTTTGGTTTAAGGCATTTGTGTGAATATCTTAAGGCATCTGTTTGTATAGTTTAAGGCATCTGTTTGATTAGTTTAAGGCATCTGTGTGAATACATTAAGGCATGTGTTTGTTTAAAACTTTTTAATTAATTTTAAATATGTATTTCAAATACGAAAGCATAACACACGAAAAACAAACATGAAGAACCAACAACAGAACCGAAAATCGAACACGATGACAAAGAATATGAATCCGTCAAACAAGAAACATCATCCGATGACAGAGAAACATACCAAGATGACAATTAAATTACGAGGAATGAAACAAACATAAAAAACCTGTTAGATATGATACTAGTGGTATTGTGGGCACTTGTAGTATTGTGGGCACTTGTATACAGTTGTATTGTGGGCACTTGTATACAGTTGCTACTGTTGTTGTTGCATCTTGTGCATGAGTTAAGGCATAATCACTTTAGTATAAGAAATTCTAAAGTACATGTGATAAATTTTTGCACGCAATGCTAAGGCATATGTTGTGTAGTTTAAAGGCATATGCATCAGGCATTTTAAGGCATCTGTTTATTTATTTTAAGGCATCTGTGTGAATATCAAAAGGAATATGTAATAAATTTTTGGCGTTTAAGTCAATGATATGTCATGCGCAGAGCGCTTTATATGTCGAAACGTGACTGTGTATATGAGAATGTACGACTGATGCGTATGCACGCAATGTTAAGGCATATGTTGTGTAGTTTAAGGCATCTGCTTGTTTAGTTTGAGACATCTGTGAGAATACATTAAGGCATCTGTTTGTTTATTTTAAGGCATCTGTGTGAATATCTTAAATTATATATGATAGATTAAAAACTTTTGTTGTTAAATTTAAGGCATCTATTTATTCAGTTTAAGGCATGCGTTTGTTTAAGGCATCTGTTTGGTGAATTTAAGGCATCTGTTAGTTAAATTAAGGCATCTGTTTGGTTAGATTAAGGCATCCGTTTGGTTAGATTAAGGCATCTGTTTGATTTATTTTAGACATATTTTTTTATTTTATTAAAAAGTTATTTGTTGAATGAAACTAATAAACTACAAATTTTTTTAAAAATGAAACAGGATATGGATATTGACAATCAAGTTTGTCCATATTTAGGACTTTCTTAGTTATAAGCAAAAAGTTGTAGGCTGGTTTAGGTTAATATTCAACAAACCTAAAACCGCTACACACATTATATAACCTGAAGTACTAATAATCCATTATACATATGTTAATTACAGATGATGAATGATGGACTAGCAAAAAGGGAAAAAAAGGCTTATGACGAAGGTTATGCTGAAGAAGACGACGAGCGTGGAGAACCCCTTTGTGGGAGATGTGGAGGGAAGTACAGTGGTGATAAGTTATGGATCGATTGTGACATGTGTGAGAGATGGTATCATGGTTAGTGTGTAAAAATAACACCTGCCAGAGCCGAGACCATCAAACAATCCAAATGCCCTTCGTATTAGCTTATACTATGTGTCGAGTACTATAAATACAGGCTGAAATGTATAAAGAGCAATCTGTGTCAATTAGTTTTTGGAACAAAGTTGCTGAGATATTGATAGATAATAAACTAAATATTGAGAGATAATAAAATTTGTTCGTGTGCTTGTTTATATGAATGTACTCATTTGAGTACATTTGACTTGCCAATTCTTAATCTTTAGTAGAAACATATTTTATGGGTTATAATCTAAGCCATAAATGTTGTCATTTCAAGTAGTCACTTTCAAAATTATTTATTTAATTACATATCAACATACGTTTGAGGTACTTTTTTAGCACATCCGTTTGTATATTTTAGTGCATCTGTTTGTATATTTCAATGCATGCAACTAATAACGCACCCTCGTTACTAATGAAGCCTATTCTGATATAAACAATAGTGGGATAATTGGCGTAAAAGCCTTCAAACTCAACCAGCCAATAATTTGACTATTGTTCATTTTAAAGCATATTGAAATCAAAACACTAGGTGACAAATCAAAACCTAAGTTGCATATGAAATAGTTCAAATTCAAGTTATGCCTTAAGAAAATATCATGAAAAATCTAAAGGTGAAAAATCAAAATCTAATACAACTATGATGCACGTTGTTTATAGTTACGATGCATCATTTGGTGCATCTGGTTTATTTATACTAAGTGCATCAGTTTGCGTAAAAAATAATGCATCTGTTTGTTTACAAATAGTGCATCTGTTTAGACGGGCAGGTGTACACTGTGGTTTTGTCACCGATGTAGAAGTAGTTGCATGTTTAGACATTGTCAGGAATCCCGAAAGTGCACTTGTTTCGACCCAATAGATCCTGCAACAACAATGAATAAAGAGTAAGATAACCAGGAAGATTACAAAGTTTATACTTCATATACTTAATAGAAAAAAGAGGCGGGGTGGTTATAACAATTTACAGGTTAACATACTATTAAGTATTCAGTTCACCATCTGACAATAAAATGGGTTAAATTTTAAAACTTAAATAAAAACTAGAAACGAGCCGATTAATTGTACGTCATTATAGGCACGATTAATTGTCCTCATGTTCCTTAATAGCCTTGACCTTTTGTATTCAATGGGCCTCAAGTGATGAATTTGTAAAATAATACAGAAGATTTACATAACAATTAGATCATTGTGTAAAAGATCATCAACGGCAATAACATAATTATTGTATAACTAATACAAACCAAAACAAGGGATTGACTGAGAATTACAACTTTCACTACACGACTAAACCATTCACTATTTAATAACAAAAGCATACACATCTGATGATCAAAACCAAACCTGATTCGAGATCACTACTATCAATTCATATGTATACCCTACTAAGCCTGATTCAACATCACTATTTCCATCACATATATATACTTTGCTACAAAATACTAACACCGTCATTGTAAATTGGTCAGTTACGATGGTAAATTAGGGCATCACAGTGTAAAATTAAGGCATCACAGTGTAAAATTAGGGCATCACAGTTAAAAAATATCATTCAGACATTTTATCAAACACTTGGTGTGCAGTTTTTGTTAACATGTTTTACAACTCTTTTTTTTCAAATTTGATTCAAATAACTAAGCTATACAATGTATCATATCATAAAATTCTTAAAAGCCAATACATCTATGAACAAACATGATGATTACCTAATAAAAACTCAAAAAGCAAAACCCTAACCCATAAAAAACAACCACCTAACCCAATCCACTATACTCATACCCTTTCCAAAAACTGTTTCCAAAGTTAACTGCCTAGTCCTCATCAACTAGGACCCTGCAAAGTGATAAAAAAAATCAACTTTGTATATTGACCCATCGACAAAAAAACTCCCAACACCGTATTACCCCCTAAACAATTTCACAATTAGACCATACGAAATGTTGTAAACTTCCAGAAATCTATACAATGTATTAAACGTGATAATAGGCAGAACATGCAAAACTAAACAATTGTAACCTTACCCAATCGGCCAAACAAGGGTAATATTGACGTTGGTGTTACTTTACAGTATCAACAAAAATGAAGTTCGATATAATTGTCTAAGTGGGTGTTTTCATCCAAATCTAAAATCATCATATGCCGAAATAAATTAAATCTTTATTTTAGGCATTCATAGTGTAAAAATTAGTGTGCATGCAGTTATAAAAACTCTCATTAAGTCATTTTATCAAACACTTAGTGTACAGTTTTTGTAAACATGTTTTCAATGTATTTATTTCTCAATTTCGTTTCAAGATAACTATTCTATACAATGAATCATGTCGATAAACTCTTAAATCGATACATCTAAACACAAAGATGATGATTACCGAAGCAAAACTCATAAAAAAATAAACCCAAATAATATTGAACACAATATTCGTACATTAAAACATTAATAATAAGATCTATAAGTTTTATAATTGATTTTAAGTTGCAAAAATAACAAAAGTATAATCGAAATGAGTTATATACCTTGTTTTGATCTTTGATTTGAGAAACTATGATGGGATGATTTGAGGAATCTGATGTGTTATCAGATAATACGAATTGATTTTGTGATGAGATGATTTGGTGAGACAGATTTCATGATTCAGATAAAAAAAACTAAAAGTCTATAATCTGGATAAAAAACATCGATGGTGGAGTGATAGAAAGAAAAAAAGAAAGAAATGAAAAACTTAAGGCATTATATATGGTCCTTGAAAATGTTATAAAACAAACCTTGAAAAATATGAAAAGTTTCAATCAGGTCCCTATTGTTTGGTGTGAAAAAAAGAAGGAGAGGAAGGCTTGATCCAACGGTAGTGGATTAATTTTCTAAGTTTTCTACTAAGATGAGGTTTTCTTATGATTTCATCCCATCTTTTATAATAATAGATTACTCCATTCTCCTTACTATTGTTGACTCTTTTCGTTGAAAAACATATATTAGTGATAAATCTTTATTTCGTAGTTGTAAATGAATATTTTTGAACACTCTATAATGTTCGGGAAAAAAATCTCGTTTAAACAGAACGATCATATATTGTATTTGAATTATTATATATATATATATATATATATATATATATATATATATATATATATATATATATATATATATATATATATATTACATTTTAACTTTTAGTAAATATGATCAATGGCTCAATGCATGTTGTTCATTTTTTTACAACGATAAATTTTTACAACCTACTCCACATATTTTACAAATTCTATCTTACTTGAACCCACAATGTGTGATGTATTAAGCGGATGATCGAGGTAGGGTTTACCATATTGCTTTATTGATATGAAGACATACAAACAATTGTAAACCAAGTCACAGAAAACTTAGCTAGCATTCGAAAATGTTATGGGGCTTGCTTAATCAAACTAGCATTTATATATATAATATATATTTAAATTCACAAAATTTTATACATCAAGTTACAAAAAGGTAAAATATGAAACATAGTAATGAAAACCCTTAAGCACACTATCGTTCTCTTTTCTGTTTTTGGTGTTTCTTAATAATTATATATAGTACATTTTAGTAGAGCTTTACTATATACACATTGAAGATGGTCTAGGTCTTGGTCGAAAAGCAACTTTTAGTGGGTTGGCCATTTCACAAGACATCTTTAACACTTCCGACAAATCAACATCGCACCCATCAATTTACCAACTCATTTCGTGTATAGCGCGTTACCAGTATGTGACTGTGCGAGCCCATGAGCTTCACGGGCAAACTTCGTCGACCAGACCCAAACGGAGCCAACCTCAAGTCCGATCCCATCACCGACATATCCATAAAACCTTCGGCCTCGCTCATGAATCTTTCTGGTCTAAACTCTAATGGGTCATTCCATATTTGTGGGTCGCGGGGTATGGCCCCCAATGTTCACCATTGCGGTTGGTTCGTGCTTGGTACTGCCAATGGACCGTCCACAATAGTGTCTCTAATAGCCAGACGGGCCCATGACAACAATGGGCCCGGTGGGTGCAGCCTTAGAACTTCTTTCACAACTGCTTGTAGATACGCCAAACTAGTGACATCAGACTCCGTGACCGCACGTGCCCTTCCTACGACCCTGTCGAGTTCATGTTGGATATTTAATTGTGTATCGACATGAAGCACCAATCTTGCTAAAATCCATTCTATCAGCACTGCCACCGTGTCAGTTAAAAAAATTCCTCTAAAATATCATTTCTATAAATAGAAATAAACAATTAGTATATCAATCATAGTGATGTTATATATATGTATTATCGAAGTAACCTTTATACGAAAAGGCTTTTTATGGAAATATAATTATTTATCATGAAAGTTACTAATTATAGCTAGGATAACGGAACAAGTCAAAAACCGCCACTATAACTGAATGGTTTGGACCCTAAGGGTTCGTTTGGTAGGACGTAATGAAATGTTAAATAAATGTAATAAGCGACGTAATGTAATAAATGATGTAATGTAATAATTCATTACTCTTATTAATAATGTTTGGTTGGTATGATAGGACGGAATGCAATCGATAAAAAAAGACTAAAAATGCCCATAATTAATTAGATGTGTATTTAATGTGGCTAGTTAATGGTGGACTTTTATGTAATTTTGATTACATTACGGTCGTAATGAAAAAAAAAAGAGACCCCTATGGAATGAAAATGGTATAGTTTTGATTTAATCAGTCATTCATTGAAATGAATAATTACATTGTAGAATTGTAACCAAACAAGATTTTTCCATTCAATCGTAATAACCGTTTTCATTCCAACTTTTATTATATCATACCAAACACTAGGTTATTGTTTTTTTTTCAAAATAGTTTCTTTGTATTTTCTACACGGTACTAATAGATGCTTACCCAAAGGACTGCGATCATGTCGGATTCGGATAATTTATCGGACCCTTCATAGTGATGGCAAGGAAGTGTTTGAAATCACACTGAGCTGAGCCTGTGAGCTCGTTGTTGATCCATGATTTCGTTTCAACGGTTTACTTAGGTACTAGTTTAGAACACCTAGACCGAATCCCTTGTGGATCGAAATCGATCAACCATGGAAGGTGATCGGTCCAGTTAAGCAAACCTAAAAGCTCATACCCTTCATCTACTAACTCCATAAGCTCAGCTGACTCAAAATCATTCGTGTCAACCTTGTACTTTCTTCCAAACACAGACCACATCATATTACTCAAAGAAGCTCGTTTCAACACATCACGAACACACACGTTCGACTCTGAACTACGAAACATGTCAATCATTTGATCAGCAACTACTCTCCTCTGGCCTTCCGAAACCTTAATTTGTTTCGGACTAAACAAATGAGTCGCGGAAATACGTCTTAAAGTCCGCCAATACACCCCATAAGGCGCGAACCCTATAGCACGATTAAAATCAAGGTTAAGCCGACTCTTTTATAGGACGGTCAGCAAAAGCAGAACTATTTAAAATATCTTTAGCAACACTAGGGTTGCACGTAACAATCATACGTGTTTCGCCTAAGCTAAAAGCTAGCAGCCTTTGCGCTCCAAAAGCGTTAGCAACTGCCGCAATCTTGTGATGTGCAAGACCGGACATGAGATGCATGCTCCCGACTAGCGGAAAGCCTTTGGGTCCAGGGATACTGGACTTATGTTTGTACCACGCAGGCCCACCAGGATGGGACCAACTGTACAAACATTTAATGATTATAGTTAGAGTGAGTATTGTGGAAAGAGTTATGAAATTGATGGAAGTGCATTTGGATTTTGAGGCTAGCGCGAAAAGCCAGAGTGTGTCGATGTGTGTTGACATGTGAGTGAGTGAATAAGTGATAGTGTTTGTGTTTTTGGGTGTGTTTGTTGTTTGATTGGGGAAATACTATGAGGTATTTATAGGAAAATAGCAATACGTAAATCCGACAGGTGATTCGGTTTTTAAGTCAAGGGTCAATGGATTGCTTGAAATCAAAGACTTGGTGGAGGATTTTAAAAAAAAAGATTAAACAGTTTGTTACTCCATATCATTTTTAATACAAAAAAAATCTTTTAAAATTTGATTAAATGTTCCTTTATTTAAGTTTTTCGTGCTTAGAAATACGATCATGGGCGGATGCACTTATAAATTATGGGGGCGGTGTTCTCCATGATTCACCAAAAATCATCGGGTTTTAGTACAATTTTTATTTTATTTTTGACATTTTTATTAAAGTGCACTCCACCACAAAATCAAATTGCCCCTACTAAGACACTAAAGTTCAACATTTAACACTTTAAAACCTTCAAATCCTTCATTTCTAAGTGACAATACTCGATTTTTCTTTCCGATCCCAGTTTTTATCCTAGTTTTTTCGCCGTATTTTTTTGCTATTGTCAAAAAAAAAAATTCCCTCCACAATACAATTTTCTGGTTCCGCCACTGAATACAATGTATGATCTATGCTAATATTAGTCTCGAAAGTGACGACACATGTGGGTATTCGTAGTAGTAACATAGTTACTGAATACGCTGAGACTGCTATTGTAATATATGAATAGATTGGAGTATGATATATATATATATATATATCCCTTTAAACTCCACTAGGAGGGTGAGCTTTTTTGGTAAAAAGTTTTTACACGCTGAGAATAGATTACTTCAAAAAAAATTTAAGTACAAAAAAATGTAAGTGAAATCTAGGGGTGGAAACGAGCCGAGCCGGTCGTGAAAAGCTCAAGATCGGATCGATAAAAAGCTTGAACGAACCGAACCTAAACGAGCTCGAGCCCGAGCTCGAGCCTAAGTTGCAGCTCATTTATTAAACGAGCTCGAGCCCGAGCTTTACGTACAAAGCTCGTTTGGGCTCGCGAGCCTAAACGAGCCTAATGTTTTATACACGAGCTTATTAACGAGCTCAATAACAAGCTTATTAACGAGCCTAAATTAGATATATTACGAGCCGAGCTCGAGCCAAGCTTTAATTTTACATTGCCAAATCGTATAAACGAGCCGAGCTCGAGCCGAGCCCGAGCCTGTCTAACATACCACGAGCCGAGCTCGAGCTTAAATAATAAGGCTCGAAACGAGCCGAGCTCGAGCTCGAGCTTTGTAAAACTTAAACGAGCCGAGCTCGAGCTCTGGCAGGCTCGGGCTCGGCTCGGCTCGTTTCCACCCCTATCACATCTCAACCCGTTAAATAGACAATAAAGCTAACATAGTAAGACACGTCTACTTCTATTAAAAGAAGGAAATAACTACGCAGTTTTTTTTTTTTTTTGTTTTTTTTTTTTGGGGTTTGTTGTGGGGGGGGGGGGGGGGGGGGGGGGGGGGGGGTAAAAAAAATGGGGGGTGGGGGGGGGGGGGGGGGGGGGGGGGGGGGGGGGGGGGGGTGGGGGGGGGGGGGGTGGGGGGGTTGGGGGGGGGGGGGGGGGTGTGTGTGTGTTGTGTGTGGGGTGGTGTGTTTGTGGTTTGGGTTTTTTAAGGATACATTTGACTCAACACCGCACGTAACCTACTACTTATTTGGCCTACGAAGCTTGATATCTAAATCGTCATAGAAGGCCGCCTATTTTTCAGATGAATCATAAGCATTATACTCATCGTCATCATATGGATCATCATCCAAATACTCCTTCCAAAGTTCATGCAAGCTCTTGTTTCCATCTCCACTTCTATTTTCCTTCTTATTGGAAGCCATGAAGGTACCAGTTTCGTCAAATACATCCTCCACGGTCACTCTCAATATCTTCAATAAGCTTTTCACCTTATTTACTATTTACATTTCCAGCTTCTAAATTTTCTACAAACTTAAAGACCTTTACATGTTCATTTAAAGCTGCAAACGAATTTCTCAGAGAAACAAGATTAATATCACCTGAATTCCCACGTCCTTTGTTGCACGAAGTCGATGTCTCATTATTAATATTACCTTTTGATGTCGAGACCCCATTGTTCTTCACACTATCTTGTTTCTTGGGCATCCCAGAAATCGAACGATAACGAATGTGCTTTTAGGTTTATAACATGTAGACTTATCATGATGCTTACTATTTTGTCTACGGTTATTACAACTTGGAACATATCACTTTTACAAACACCGAAAAACTACCATATCTATGCGGTTTCCACTCATATTCCACATTGATTGTATGCAAGTAAAAACCTGAAGCCTCCACAATAAGGAATAACAATAACCATAGTATCTTTAAGAGGACGGTCAAACATATATATATAATGTAATATATATATAAAAATTATATAATATAAATATATTAGTATATATATATATAATATATTATATATATATATATATATATATATATCAAAGCACGTTCAAAAGACAGTCAACCCCATGAGTCTATACACACTGTGCTCATATAAGAATCAAGCATGATTGGTGTACCCAATCTAGTAGATATAACACTCGACCCATCCTCGGTAAACGCAGCAACTAGAACATCAATAATTTTTTTTGGGTAAAGGTTCAGGAACCATTTATTACTTCAAAAAATAGTTTAGTACAACGAATGTGGGTGAATCTCACATCTCAGCCAGTTACATAGGCAAACTATTTCGCTAAGGAAGATACAAGTATGCCTAGATTACAAATGGCACCACATAGCATCAAATGCTCTATTTCTTATTTCGACCACGGACCTTATATCTAAATGATCACATATAGTTTGTATATTGTCAGGATTTTCCTGACCTTCATACATATCATCATCATATGGGTCGTAGTCATGATCCACATTACTTTTCCTCCATTGTTCCAATAAGCTTTTCGGACCATACCAACACCCGTCGATTTTGAAGCCAAAAGACTTGCCATTTCATTTCAACTAGTTCAACTTCATCGTTGCTACTCAAATTAATCGGATAGTCAACCTTTTCTAGAGGTTTTCCATCATAATCCATAAGCACAAGTTTACGCTCCAAAATCTATTTTTCTAAAACATTAATCTTATCTACTATAGGGGTATAACTTTGTCCCTGCTCTTGCATACCCAAAGTAGTAGCCATACTACCCGTTGCTACTTCCTCAATAATCAGATTTTCATCGTTTAAAGCTTCAAACGAGTTACTAAGAGAAAAAGTATTACCTTTATTGCTTGTTGACTATTTATTGTAACCTGAAGTTGAAGCCTTATTCGTACCACCAAAAGGAGTCATCTTTGGAGAGTTACTCGCCCCATCAGTCGATTGCTTTTCTTTCGGGCGATACTGAGTTTTTGGTTTAACTGAAAACGAGAAGTTTTTGGTGGCGCCATTATTACCACCCGATTTCTTCTTTTTCACTTTAATTTAACCTTCATTATTAGCCCCCGATGTTGGCCCTTACCTTTATTTTTTGATTTACCACTCGTGTAGGAGCATCTTTTGGAGCTTTTGGACAATTAACATGTGAGTGACCAAATATCAAGCATGTACTACACCGAGGAGGTTTCCACTCATATTCAACACGAATAGTTTCTTTCGTATAGCTATTACCTTCAAGGTTAGGAACAACCATCACCGAATGATCAATAAAGTCATTGCAAGCATTGATTTCAATCAGGATTCTTGCATAGCTGCTCCGCCCCCATGATTCCAAACACATGGAATTCATGTACGAATCAAGCATCATTGGAATACCAACTTTCGTAGCCATCAAGCTTAATACGTCCGATGTGTAAGTAACCAACGGTACATCATGAAACATTACCCAAAGTGGAACATATGATAATTCTTCTTTAAGAAGACTCACGGAGGGTGACCATTTGTTAAGAAAAATAGGAACTCCATGGATCATCCATAGACCATTGCGAAGCACAGACTCAACACCCTCAATAGAAGCAAACTTAAAAAAGAAAAAACCTTTAACCATCGTTACCTTCTCTAATCCATACTTTTCCTAATTGTTGCGCACAAACCATTCAACAACTGGAAATGAAAGCCTTTTACTAATAAAGTACCCGTAGAGAGAGTTCTTCATTCGATCATTAACCTTATGAACCGAAGCCAAAACCAAATGTCATAATCAGCCCCGTTAGGCACATTAGCTTCAAGTTTCTGAAGGTTAACCTTAGTCGAAGATGTAGGGATAAGCTTACTAGTATATGATGATGGAGACTCATTAGCATGATCATTACCAACCTTTTCGCCCCCATTCTTGATGGCACTACCATTCTGAATTGGAGTAGTAAAGTTTGGACCAGCATTAACACCTGACCTATTATCAGTAGGCATCTCTTTGATATCATTAGGCGTACCACTTATACCCCTTAACATTATCATCATGACTCACAAATAGTGAATATGCAGTATCCATGTTCACTGATGAACTAACATTATTCGACTTATTATTCTTTTTGACCCCTCTCCCTCCCGAACACACAAAACCACGTTCCACACTTTCTACATACGTACCAGCAGCAACATCACATGAGAAGCATAAGAACCCTAGCTTTAATTGGCAACTTAAACCTTAAATCAGTAACCTTATAGTAGTAATTGATCAAAGTATCAATAAAATCACAAAAAATAATAGTGATGTAAGCAAACCCCTAAAAAACAAAACCCTAAATCAGTCAAATAATGAATGATCAAGGTAGAGTTGTTTTTAAGATGATGTAATCGGTCAATTAAGTATAATAGATTGTAATGATTTATGAAGAAAGGATGGAAGTGCGATAAGTAAGAAAGATCTTTAAAAACCCTAAAGACGAAATTCACCAAACCCTTAACTCTTTGTAGCAAACAGCAAAGCTGATCAAGGAATATGATTAAGCATGAATGTTAATCACACTCTTTTTAAAAGGTCGATGCAAGAACCAGCGGATTAAGATGATTAGATGAAAAGAAGATAGAGGCTGTTAGGGTTTTAAAAAATCACCTAAAGAGAGTGTGTGCTGATCTATGGATTTCAACATCGGTAATTTTACCCACATCGAAACAAATTTCAATTGTTCTATTCACAAACACTCATTTGGAGACCATTTCTTAAGAGTAATTGGAGCATTAATAATCAACCATGGTCTGTTTTCCATACCCTATCCCTATATGCTTCTGATGCGAATTTGAAGAAGAAAAATCCTTTTGAATTCATCCTTGTTTTAAGAATATCAAATTTCTTCCATCCTAAGTGGATGAGCTTGTGTGTTATTCATTTCACTTACAATAAAACACATATTTATCATCCACCCTCTTTCTATTTTCTCTTGAGAGAACTAGGAGTGTATTTCGAGTATCTAACCTAACTCAACCTCTCGATCTAGTAGAATCTTGATATCAATGGTCCTAATAATTGGTATGAGAGCCTACATACGATTGTTGGAGTGTTTGTTTTCCGAAAATCATGATCAATTTGGTTTCAAAAGTTTTTGTGAGTTTTATAGCAAAACTGAACCAAAATTTTGAGTTTTTCATGGATAAAGTTTGAATCTTTGATGCAAAACTAAAGATTAATTGAGGCACGTTAATTCTGCGGGTTATTTTGTTGCTTGTTTCTTATTTCCCTCTTTTTTATTGTTTTTTATCAAGAAAAATTGAGTTACAATTCTCAGCTCCTTTTTAAAACATGTATTTTTATTGAGTGCGTGAATGTAATATATATTTTTGAGAATGCAATCTAAAATATGTGATTGAATGGTAAAAGAATCTATGGATTAGTTAGAAATCGATAGTCGTTGTCTTAACATACGAGTCACAACCGCCAGGAAGAGGAGAGATGAACGACAGATTAAATCGATAGTCGTTGGCTTAACATCAATACAAATATTCTAATACAAGACAAAAGTACCAAATGCTCTTTTGATTAAATCGTCACTTAAATAGAACATGACAACAAAACATGATATCCATAATTTTAACAATTCACCCTGGAATTTCCTGATCTTGAAAAGGAGTAAGGACTAAAAAAATAAAAAAACGTAGTATATTCTTAGTTTCCTCTATTCTGTACTCTTTAAATATTAGTGATTGATTTACCAATTCAACGATAAATTGTTTAAACCAATTGTGTTTACAATAACTTTTATTTCATGAATAGGGAATGGTACTAGCTAACCAAAGTACTCCTTTGTCAAGTTACTTGACTCGATTCATATTGTTTTCAGAATAATATATCTCAAAAACGATAGGGTGAATGGTACAAGCCGTGTATTTACTTACACTCAATCAAAGATATTCAAACATCAAATTAGTAAACTAATTTACAGTAAATTATATATTAAGCCCATGTGCTTATGCTTGAATTGCGCGTTTAACAAATTGTAACTTGCAATGTTGGGACACAAATGTTTAATGTTGCAATCAGTTCAAATATTTAAATCGCTAGTTTAACAATTCCTTATCAGTTCATAATATGACCCATGTATATGACTTGCAAATAAACTTAGAACAACGGTCTAGGCTAATCTGCCGAGTAAAGGAACAAAAGACAAAGAGCTTAGGCAAAGTTCAAAGGGGGTTAAAAAAAAAAAAACCCCTTAGGCAAAGTTCAAAGGGGGTTAAAAAACCATTTGTTTTTTTTTCCTAAAATTATACAGTACCTTATTATTTACATAGTGATGAAAGGCACGACATGAATGAAGGTACATATCTAACAGAAATGGAGATTATAACCTCATTTGTATCAGCGAGTCCGCATAAGATTATAAGAGACATCAGTTCAATATACAAATAAAAATATATGGAGGAATCCGTAATTTGGGTATAAGAGCATCTCCAATGGGAAAAACAAACAATGACTTTTTACAATTTTAAAAAGCTTTTTGAGTGTGTTTTTCTCATTGCATTTACAACTTTTTGAATAGCTTTTTACAATGACTTGTTAAACAACAAGTCATTTGTAAAAGCCATAGTCATTGAAGGTGTTTTGCATTTAAAGCATTAAATGCAAAAATCGCATTAGAGTTGCTCTAAGGTTTTCTTCTTGGAAAAAATAGTACTACTAGTAGTTGGGGTGTTAGTTAGAAGCCTGGAGAATGACAACATTGATATTGTAATTTGTTGATTATATTAAAATTGAATATTAAGCTTTTGTCTCAATTTTTTTTTATTTGTCTTTGTGATAGTTTTGTCGCCAATAATTACATTATTTGTGTTTCTTATGTGTTTTGTAGATGGATTCTTTATCTTTCAAAATGGAATTATTCATATAAGTCAAGGGAGATTTCGAGGATAATTGAATTGAATTGGACCGATTTACAACCTAATTGTTTTTTGAAAATAGTTTTCAGATTTAAACTTAAACGAATTTGGTAAATTGTTTATCGTTCAGCTAAAGAAAACCAGACAAAAAAACAAACCGGATTTGAATAATGATTGTTCTTGTTTATATTTTTACCATGTATTTTCTGAACGACTTGAAAAAAAACATTAGTTTTTAATACCTTTTTTTATTTTAACCTAATTGTCTCGTATAACACCTCTAGTACTTAGCTCATTATTCTTTCGAAATTTTTATCAAGCTTTTATGTATCTTTAAGCAACCAAAATTAAGTCAATTTAAAACATTTATTTGATATAGCAACTTAAAACATATGTTTGATGCATCAACTCAACTCCATTGTACTTTAAGATTATAGTTTTTTTTAACAAGATTTTATTAGAAACTAGCAAGGAGCTAGAAAAAAGATTACAAAGTAGAAACCTCTAAAGGGTTTTGAAGCCAATTGTTCCAAGTGACGGAAGACAATTTGTTTCTAGTGGAATACCAACTATACGAAAAATCTAAAATCTTATCAATTAAAATGCAGCGCTTAGGAGGAGTTGAGCCAAAGATCGTCTCGTTCCTGAAATTCCACAACGTCCATAGGACAACACCGCAAATAGTTTCCAAGATGATTTTCCGAGAAGACGAGATATGTAAATCATCAATCCATGAGTAGAGATCCTGAAGGTTAGACAGGTTGGGAGGAGAAATATGGAGCCAAACGAAAATACGATGCCAAACAGTAGTAGCAAGAGAGCAAAACCACATGGAGTGCTGAATGGTTTCAATCCCAGCATCACAAACCGGACAAGAAAGAGAATCCACATCAATCCCTTTCCGACTAAGGTTCCATCTCGTTGGAAGACGATCACGAAGAACTCTCCATATAAAAATGTTGATCTTTTTAGGAAGAAAACGGTTCCATCTTGTTTCCATGCCATCATTAGGAAGATATCTTTGATCAATATGTCCACGAGTGGTTTTGACTGTGAAAGAAGACTTCCCTATAGACCAAGATCAAACGTCCTCAGAATCATTAAGCGAGTAATTTGCTAGCGAGCTATAAAGGGCAGCAATGTTATTAGCATTAGTTCCACTCGAGATTGGACGAGACCACTCTAAACTCCAACCATTGTTCCAACAATCCTGAATCGAGCATTCCTTATTCAGGGCAAGACGAAAAAGGCGAGGATATTGATGTTGAAGAGGAGAATTATTCACCCATGTTTCATACCAGAATTTTGTAGAGGCACCATTGTTAACTCGTCTTTTGAGGAAAGAATACGGAATGAATCCTTTCTTATGCATGGTATTAATAGATCCAACAATTCGGCCCCAAACACCTTGGGAACCAACATGATTATAAAAGGATGTAGCATCATCAATGTCACCGTGAATAGAGGTAAGCAAACGAACCCATAGAGAATGAGGGTTATTGAAGAAACGCCAACGCCATTTTTGAATGAGAGCTTGATTCAAAGAATATAGACTACCAATACCAAGACCCCCGTTTCCTTTAGAAGCTAGAACTAAATTCCATGAGATCCATGGAATCCTTTTAGAGCTATCATCACTTCCCCAGAAAAAGTGTGATCTAATAGATTCTAACTTTTTGCTAACTGTAATAGGCATAGGAAAAAGAGATAGGTAGTACGTACCGATGGATCCCAAAACCGAAGAAATAAGAGTAGCCTTACCTCCAATGGATAGCATCGAAGATTTCCATTTAGATAGCCGCTTAGAGAACTTATCAACGATAGGGTCCCAACTCTTAACATTAGCCATATTACAATCAATCGGCAAGCCTAGATATGAGAAGGGAGTTTGCATAGCATTGCAACCCGTGATCAAGGCGGCGCGACTGACTTCTTCAAAAGGAACTCCAACACCAAAGAGATTAGATTTGTTATAGTTAATTTTAAGGCCAAATACCCGATGGAAACATTCCAGGATAAAAACCAAACTTGTGATGTTATCACGCGACCATTCGCCTATAAACAAAGCATCATCAGCAAAAAAAAAGATGTGAAAGGGTCAATGTATTAACTTTGAGACATCTATATAATCCGGCAGCAATAGCATCTTCAAGAGCAACATGAAGGCCTTCCATAGCAATGATGAAGAGAAAAGGAGATAAAGGGTCCCCTTGGCGAAGGCCACGGTTGATATTAAATTCAAGAGTAGGGCTCCCATTGATCAGGATCGAAGAAGTAGCAGAAAACAAACAACCCGAAATCCATTTAATACAAGTATCATTAAATCCCATAAAACGCATGACTTGAAGCAAGAAATCCCAAGAGATGGAATCGAAAGCTTTCTCAAAATAAATTTTAAAGACCAGAAACTCAGTCTTTTTGCGTTTACACCATTGAATCGCTTCGCTGACCATCAAAGGGCCATCCAGGATTTGGCGGTTTTTGATGAAAGCGGACTGTTCCTGACTAATAACAGAATCTATAACCTGAGCTAACCGATTCGCCAAGACCTTAGCGATGATTTTGTACTAGGCTCCAATAAGACTAATAGGGCAAAAATCACTAATCACCATAGGGTTAGGAACCTTAGGAATGAGAGCGATAAATGAAGCGTTGCATCCACGTGGGAGGGTGCCCGTGCTAAAGAATTATTAAACAAAACCCACTACGTCTTCTTTGAGCGTGTCCCAAAACTTCTTATAAAAGGCAAAAGTAAATCTGTCTGGGCCCGGGGATTTATCAGAACCACAATCCCATATAGCATCTCGAATCTCAGTTTCACTAATAGAGGAAACCAGGAAGGAGTTCTGATAATCATGAAGAGATCTGTAAAAAGGGCTTCGGTTAACAATTCTCACCACATCCACTCTTTGAAATTTAGATTTAAAAAAAGAATAGAAGGCATCTTTGATCTTGTGAGGCTTCGAAAGCCTTTGTCCTTCATGTTTGATCCTGTGGATGGAGAGATATCTACGTTTTTGGTTGACAGTAGCATGAAAGAACTTAGAATTTTTGTCTGCCTCGATACCCAATTTAATCTTTGCTTTCTGAGAATAATTTAAATTTCCATTCGACTCAATACTACGAAGGTCTGTAATCCAAGTGATGCGTTGTGAGCCAAGCACGATATCACCAGTCCTTCTAGCGTTAATATCATCGAATTCTTTATTTTTCTTTATTAGCTCTTCCTTATCACAAGACTGAGAGGAAGATCTATTTTTGGACCACTCTCTGATGAAAGGTTTTAAAGCCTTCATCTTTTTCCTGAATCTCATAATAGGATTAGGACTAATTTCAGTATCATGTTGCTCCCAAAATTCAACAACAATGTCATGAAGATGCTTGTCAGTGAGCCAAGAGTTGTAAAACTTCAAGGGAATTGGACCGAAATCTGAAGCCGATGGAGACAGAAAAATTGGTCTATGATCAGAAATATGGCAATCGAGAACCTGGGCAGAGTAATTATGCAATAAGGAAGTAGTGCTTTCTGTGATGAGAAAACGATCTAACTTACTTAATTTATCACCATGATTATTGACTCGCGTGAACAAATGACCTCCAAGAGGGACGTCCCATAGGTGACCATCGAGGATGAATTGGTTGAAAACATTAGCAGATGAAGGGTTGAAGACAGTACCAATTCGTTCTGAAGCATGTCTAACCACATTGAAATCACCAAAAATAAAGTAATGACCTGGATTACGCTCCATGTAATCCAGAATATTGTGCCATAACATTTCCTTTTTCCTATCATCTTGAGGGGTATATACATTGATCATAAAGCAATGAATATGAGTGGTCTTCCAGATACCTTCAACAATGAGAAGATTCTCGGATGGGAAGACATTGAGCTTAGAAAAAACATTGGGATCCCAAATAGAAACCAAACCACCAGATCTTCCAGAAGAAGGACATACGGCATAGTCAAATTAGAAATTTCCCCATAAACTTTTCACCTTGAAGGGATCGATTTTGAGAGAGTACGTCTCTTGAATGCCTAAGAATGCAACCTTATGTTTATTACAAAGCTTAGCAATAGCTTTGCACTTATCTGCTCCCATACCACAAGTGTTAAAAGACATAACATTCATGATTGACCATGTTTAGCTCCAATACTATCAATGAATTTCTTAAGATCATTTTTGCTACCTTCCATGTCATACCCCAAAACGTTTCCTATTTCAATATGAGATATAAATGCATCAATCATCGAACCATGGCTATTGAGCAATTTAGAAAGGGACTTGCTAACTCTTGAGGTTTTAGCTACAGCAAAAGAGGACATAAAAGGTTGTTTAGAATTTTGAGAGTTGTTATTTTTGTAACCCTCGAATCCAGGAGGCTTCGATATGGATTATGAGTCTTCTTTTTGTTTCTCTAGAATGTTTCTTTGGAACTGTTGCTTATTATTCCTCCAATTTTATGGGAGAATCAACCAATGGATCCTTCTCATTTTGTTTTGCATCAACAGACCACTGAGTATTCATGACAACTTCTTCCTCCTGACTTACATTAGTTTTAGGTATCTCTCCTTCCTCTACATCATGAAAACCACAATCATTATCGTCGTGATCATGATTATCAGAGTTATCCGCTTTATAATTCTTACATGACATCGATTACATATCTTTGATATCCGGGACCCATCTAGCAAATTTCTTGACCCATCAATGAGAGCTTGCCATGAAATCACCACATTGCAAGTTTCGATAATTTAGCTTGGATCTTTGTTTTGAATACATACACTACCCATTGCAACATTGTCATGAGGGTCCTCATCTACGAAAAGTGGTTCTCCCCAACTACCAGCAATCTTCTTATATGCTTTAGTAGTCCAGGCATTAAGAGGAAGACCGCCGATTTCAATCCAAATAACACGTTCGTCTGCTTTAAACGTTTGAGTGACATGTTTCATTAGAATAAAATACCATGACATCTCTTTGTTTGATTGTAGCTTTTGGCAGGTCTCAAGAGAGTTGAATTTAATCCACAACCACATACCTCCAATATATTTGCATTGAAAACTATAAAAGCCCTCTTTTTTAAGAACATTGTTGATATTGAGAATGAGATGCACATCTCTGACCTTAGCAAGGATCACATTTCTCATATCGGATGTATCGAGCAGATCAGTTACATCAAGAGTAACATATTTAAGAATGACCCTATCATTAGATTCAAGGTTTTGCGAAGATTATAGTATGAAGTTTGACAAGTAAAAACGGCTAAAACACATGTAATATATTATGTACTTGATATATTGTGTATCAGATTGATAGATCCTCACATTTGAAACACGCACGCAAAGCAAGATTCAAATAATCAATATCGGCCATATTAAAATTACCTTATGAAAAGGTTCGTTTGATAATTGATATTCAAAAACTGCTTAGCGACAGTCAGAAATCACATGTGTATTTATACGATTTAAAATAGTTATCATACTCAATTTCATTTTTAAGCAACCTTTTATACACGTGTCTGTAAGTAGGGTGAATTATGAATATCTTATTAGAATAGAATCCCGTACATTATATAGAATACATAACATAAAAACCTAACAAATACACTGCGGTCTTAGCCCATAAGAAAATACACCGACTAACACTCTCCTGCGGTTAGAGCGAAATGACACTGAACGCTCAAACTAGTACGAAATTCTTCAAACAACGCCGAAGGCAAGCCTTTAGTGAATATGTCCGCATACTGATATCGAGATGGAACATGAAGTACTCGAACCTCGCTAGCAGCAACAAAATCTCGAACAAAATAAATATCAATCTCTATATGCTTCGTACGTTGATACTGAATCGGATTAGAAGACAAACAAACAGCACTGACATTATCACAGTAAACAAGCGTAGCGGAAGACAAAGGTGTATGCAACTCACGTAGTAGATTCCTCAACCAACAAGTCTCAGCAATAGTATTGGCAACACCACGATACTCCGCATCTGCACTAGAACGAGAAAGCGTCGGTTGACGCTTAGAGGACCAAGAGAGTAAGTTGTTGCCAAGAAATACATAGTAACCTGAAGTCGATCTCTGAGTAGTAGGACAACCAGCCCAATCCGCATCCAACTAAACAACCAAAGATGTAGAGGATGAAAATAACTACAACCCATGATCCAAAGTACCACGAACATACCGCAAAATCCTCTTAAGAGCCGAGAAATAAGGCTCCCAAGGATCATGCATATAAAGACAAGCCTGATGTACTACATAAGAAATATCAAGATAAGTAAAAGTAAGACTAAAGAGAACCCACAAGACATCTATATAACGTCGGATCAGAAACCAGATCACCATCATCACCCAGTTTGGACTCAGTATTGACAAGAGTCCTACTTGAGTTACAACTAACCATATGAGCGCGCTCAATAATCTTAGAAGCATATTTACGCTAAGATAAAAACATCCCTGAAGAGTCACGCCTAGCAGAAATATCCAGAAGATAATTAAGAGAACCCATATTCGTTATGGAAAACTCCTAATGTAAAGAAGCAATAATAAGTTGTAACAAAATCTCAGATGAAGTTGTGAGAACAATATCGTCAACATATAGTAACAAACAAGTAGTGTCACTCCCAGTCTATAGATAAATAATGATGAGTCGCAATGACTATGACTAAACCCAACCCGAGTAATATAAGCTGTAAAGCGCTGAAACCAAGCCCGAGAGGCCTGCTTAAGACCATAAAGAGACCTCTGCAATAAACAAACATAATCAAGATGTGCAGAATCCCGAAACCCAGGAGGCTGATTGTCACACCCCCAAACGGGGCCTAGTCGAAAACACGTGTCTAGGGGCGTGACATCATAATAAACATCACACAAGATACAAAGAACGACCTCTAAGGGTACGTTTGAAAATCCAACATCGTTGCATTAGTTAAAATAGTTAAAGTTTGACATAAGTTTAAAGATAATATGCGGAAGCAAATAAAAGTTTTAGAAATTGACAATGATGTTTAAACAGTAGATAATAGCGTTTCTTGAAAATCGGCCCAATGCATAGCGACACCAAATAGCAAGCAAAGACATCAACAGCTAAGCACCTGAGAAAAACATGCTAAAACGGTCAACATAAAGTTGAGTGAATTCAGGTTTAAGTTTTAGTATTAAAGGTGGACCAAAAGTTCACAGTACGCATGTGACAGTTATAACAGATACAACTTCACATAAAAAGAATATATATACTGTTGCACTAAGCTCATGACACCGAAGCTCAATTTAAAAGGAAGCATTTTATATGCCAAATAGTATTCCACGCCCAAAAGGTATCTGACCAAGATTACCTATTGACATTCCGACATGGTATATATCCGTTTGTTCGGGACCTCCGAATCTAGTAAGCGCTACTTACCTGGATAGGGATAATTACTCCTAATAGATCTATTTACAACACTCGCGCTCACTTAACCAGTACAGTCGGTCAAGCAATTGACGGTTCATGATAATTCGAGCATTAGTGGTCTATTCGCTACTTAGGCAACACGTAATCAGGAAAGGGAAACGTAAAGTAACTGTGTCCATAGTTTGAAAACAAGCAATGTTTCTCACCCCAAAATAGTAAAGTAAAAGTAGTAAAACATGGGGCTATGAACTCACCTTAGCAAAATGAGCAAATGATAATCACGCAAGTAAAAGGTGATATAGAAATCTAGCCGCGACCTAGAATAATAACGCGTCTCAGAAACACGGAAAGTATGCCAAGAATTGCACAATATGTTCATCACCAAAATACATCCTTGTGTGTTTGCTTTAGTTTGTTTAACAAAACATGATGAAATGAAATCATATAGTTTTTCGTTAAGTTTCGGCGTTTAACCAAAAATTACTATTTTTAGAAAGTTTATATTTTAGGAAAGTTTTTAGTTTCGGGACGTTAATACCGTCCCCTACATTTGTTAAGTTTCCATAATTCAAAACGCACTAACTAGCCTTAATTACTTAACTTCTATGTCCGTTTCGCTAAATTCTTACCAAACTTACTATTTTTAGTAACTTTATCGCTTTTCCCTAAATATGCTAACGGCGTCTTTAAATGATACTAATCAATAGGTATGTGTTACTATATGTTTTACTAGTGTTTAGAAAGTCCAAAAATGTCCAAAAGTGTCAGAAAACTCATTTTACTATTCACATCAGCACACTATTCACTTGGTTTTGTCAAAAAATATTTTAAGTTTTATTTGGCTATAACTTGATCGTTTTAAATCCAATTTTAATGTGTGATATATGGAAAACTATCTACTCAAAACGAGCTCTTCAAAAACTACTTTTACGCCTAATTAAAACATTTTTAGGTCGACAAAAACCTCAAAACAAATTTGGGACAGAAAGCACTTTTTGTCGAAAACGCAACCAAAATCCACCCTAACTTCACAATAGTGCCTAATCTAGCCTAATCTCCATTCACAACTAAACCACAACGAAACCACACTTAAAACTAACCTAATCCCATCATTTCTATTGTTGCAACTCTCATCCCACTCTCATCTCACCAAGAACATAATATTTAACTAGTGAAATAAATGGTACATCATTATTTAGAAATTCTTGTTTTATATCCTTCAAAAATTTAAAACACAACATATGGATGCATGGATCTTGAACATATATGAAGAACATAAGTGAAACCATAAAGAAAGATTTAAGATACTTACAAGAATGATGAACAAGAAGCAACAACACAAGATCTATACCTAAAATCACTAGATCTTGAAAAACCCCAAATAATAATCAAACCCTAATTTGTAGATCTTGAATAAAACTCTTAAATCAAAAAACCAATACTTATAAACACCTTAGATAACCTTAGAAATGAACTTAGAATGCTTGGATCTTGATAGAAATCAAAACTATAGAAAGTATATGTGTGTAGGTATGTGCCGTGGCCAAGAGGAGAGAAAAAGAGAGAAGAAATTTTGTTGGTGGCTTGAAAATGATAATGGAACCCTAAGTATTGATATGTGTTTGTTGGGAATAAATATTCAAAGATTAGTACTGCTGGAAATAGAACTAACAGTACTAACTCAGTTAGTACTGCCAGTATAATATTAGTACTGCTAGTGTTAGTTTGTACTGCCAGTGAAGAAGTTAATACTGCTGAAGGTTTTGAAGACAAAGACGTGTAACAAGATATGCATAGAGTTATTTATAGTGTATATTCTATATTCTATAGAAAGATATGTATATGTTTAGAATTATAGAAGATCTTAAAAGATTTGTAGTTATCTTGTAAAGGACTCCTTGGTGTATAAAAGGAGATCTTAGGTCGTGAAGTTAGATATAAGTTTTCCATCTCAGTTTTCCATAGAGTTCATAGCTTCAAGGTTGTAAACCCTATCACTAAGTCAGAGTGATCATATTAATATATTGAAGCTTGTTGTGTTGATTATATCTTTGTGTCAAAACATACTTTACTATTTCATTGAGAATACTTCTTAGTGATATAAACTAGATTCCGCATAGTTTATATCATTCAATCAAAGTTTCATTCTTAGTATTTTTGGATTTATCCAAGGGTACTAAACCTTACAAGCTAAGGAGTTAAAGATCTATTCATTGGGATCAACAAGTGGTATCAGAGCTTGTTGTGAAGCTTTGAATAAGAAGAATCAACCAATTCATCCAAGATCTATTTTTTCAGTGATAAGATGGAGGTAGGAACTACCACTAACAATCTGACTGCAAGACTACCTATCCTCAACCCAGGAGACTATGATCTCTGGCTGATGAGGATAGAACAATATTTTCTTATGACTGATTACTCCCTATGGGAAGTAATCAAGAATGGGAACAAAGTGCTGAGAAGAACTGTTGGAACAGTTGAACAGGAGTATGAACCCACCACTGCTGAAGAAAAACAAGATAGAAGAAATGAAATGAAAGCAAGAGCAACCCTGTTGATGGCACTTCCAAACAAAGACCAACTGAAGTTCCACTCATATCAAGATGCAAAGTTGCTAATGGAGGCTATAGAGAAAAGGTATGGAGGGAACAAGGAGTCCAAGAAGGTTCAGAGGACACTTCTCAAACAACAATATGAGAACTTTGCTGCATTAAGTTCAGAAACAATGGATCAAACCTTTGATAGGTTACAAAAACTTATCAGTCAGTTGGAGATCCAAGGAGAAGTGATTAACCAGGAAGATATGAACCTAAAGCTCTTGAGAAGTCTTCCATCTGAATGGAAGACTCATGCTTTAATCTGGAGGAACAAGGTGGAAATTGAAACCATCAGCTTGGATGACTTGTATAATAACTTGAAAATATATGAACCTGAAATTACAGGTTCATCAAGCACAAGTCAAAATTCACAGAATGTGGCCTTTGTCTCTAACAGCACTAATAACACCAACAACACTAACAAAGCAGATGATACTGCTCATGGAGTTAGTACTACTCATACTCAAGGTAATGGTGTTAACTCTATATGTCTAGATAATCTTTGTGATGCTGTGATCTGTGCTTTCCTTGCAAGTCAACCCAACTCTCCTCAACTTTCTCAAGAAGATCTGGAACAACTTCATCCTGATGATCTGGAAGAAATGGATCTTTAATGGGAGATGGCCATGCTGACAATCAGAGCAAGAAGGTTTATCAAGAGAACAGGGAAGAAGCTGGACATAAATGGTCAAAGAGTTGGTTTTGACAAGTCAAAAGTGGAATGCTTCAACTGTCATAAACATGGACACTTTGCAAGAGAATGTAGGTTTCCAAGAAATCAGGAGTACAAAGGTAGAGAGAATAATACAAGAACTATTGCAGTGGAGACTCCTACTCAGAATGCCTTGATAGCTTAAGATGGAATTAGAGGATATGATTGGAGCTACCAAGCTGAAGAAGAGCAACCTACAAACCATGCATTGATGGCATTTACATCTTCAAGAAGTTCTTCTTGGTTTCAATTCTTGAGTAGGATTCTTGTTCTAAAACATGTGTAAAAGCTTATGCTACTCTTAAAGAACAATATGATAATTTGTCTTCTGATTACAAAAAGTCTCAATTTAACTTAGTATCTTATAAAGCAGGTTTAGAATCAGTAGAAGCTAGACTAGCTCACTATAAGAAAAATGAGGTTGTGTTTGAAGAGAGCATAAATGTTTTAAAACTTGAAGTTAGACTAAGAGATAATGCCTTAAATGAATACAAAATGAATTTAGAAAAAGCAGAAACAGAAAGAGATCAGTTAAAACAAACATTAGAGAAGTTTCAAAACTCATCCAAGTCTTTAAATAACATACTGGAAAGTCAAGTAATTGACAAGTTTAAAACAGGACTAGGATATGATGCAGCCACTGCAACTTCTCCTATAGTAGAAAGTTTTGTGAATTTAACTGATAAGTCTGGATCAGATAAGGGATATCATTCAGTTCCCCACTCTATCAGAAAATTTCATACTCGAAACTTGGATCTTTATTTATGGATGAAATAGTTGAAAGTGAAAATTTGGATGTTACTACTGTTGTTACACCTAGTAATGCTAAGACAGTTGAAAATAAGGGTGTTTCCAACACAGTTGAATCTAATGCTGTTAGGATGAACAACAATAGTGCTCCAATCATTGAGGATTGGAACTCTGATGATGAAAGTAAGATAGATTATACTATTGAACCTAGCACTGAAAAGATAAAATCTGTTAGGGAAATAGATTCTCACAAACAATATCCTAGAAGGAACCAAAGAAATTGGAACAATCTTATGTCCCAAAGACTAGGAAATGATTTTAAAATGACTAATAAAGCTTGTTATGTTTGTGGTAGTTTTGAGCATCTACATTATGTGTGTGATAAAAAGATTGAAAGGCCAGTGTGAAACAACTCAAGAAGGGTGAATCACAAAAACCTTACTAATAAAATGACTCACCCACACCCCAAAAGAAGTTTTGTTCCACAAGCAGTTTTAACTAGGTCAGGGAAACTTAGTACTGCTGGTATAACAGTTAATACTGTCAGACCAGTTAATACTGCTAACACAAAAATAGTTAATATTGTCAGACCAGTTGATACTGCTAACACAAAAGCAGTTAATAATGTCAGACCAGTTAATACTACTAATACAAAAGCAGTTAATACTGTCAGATCTGTTAATATTGCTGCCTCAAAACCAATTGTAACCATCCAAGAACAAAAACAAATGCTTTCAAAAGAGGATATTCACAAAGTTCAAGACCTTTTAACAGACATTTTGCAAACAAGAACAGTATTATCAACACAAATGTTAATACTGCAAGGGTAAAACATACTACTGCTAGGGATAGAGCAGTAGTAAGTGAAAATAAGAGAAAATGGGATAATGCTGTTAAGGCCTCATCATGCTGGGTTTAGAAAGCCAAAAATAGCAGTGCATCAACTACATTCAATAAATATTCTTACATTGATACACGAGGCAGATCCAAGTCAATAATGGCTTGGATCCCCAAAAAAGTCTAAATTCTCTAATTTTATGTGCAGGGCAACCAACAACAGAAGGAGTACAAAGAAAAATAAGTAATTGACAGTGGTTGTTCCAGACACATGACAGGAAACAAGTGATATCTTGATAAATATGAAGATTATTATGGTGGATTTGTTTCCTTTGGTGATGGTAAAGGAAGAATTTCTGGTAAAGGTAAAATCAAAATAGGATCACTGGATTTTGATGATGTGTACTTTTGTAAGGAGCTTAAGTATAACCTGTTCAGTATGTCACAAATTTTTGACAAAAAGAACAATGGTCTTTTTATTGACACTGAGTGTCTTGTCTTATCTTCTAACTTTAAGCTACTTGATGAAAGTCAAGTATTGCTGAGAGTTTTACAGTGTTGACCTAAAGAGTGTTGTTCCCACTGGAGGTTTAACTTGTCTTATTGCTAAGGCCATAATTGATGAGTCCAATATGTGGCACATAAGGCTTGGGCACATTAATTTTAAAACAATGAATAAACTTGTGAAGGGTAACCTTGTAAAAGGTCTACCTTTAAAGATTTTTAAAAATGATCATTCTTGTGTTGCCTGTCAGAAAGGAAAAAAACACAAAGCCTCCTATAAGACCAAGCTTGTGAACTCAATTAGCAAACCCTTACATATGCTTCATATAGACTTCTTTAGTCTTACAAATGTTAAAAGTTTAATGAAAAAGTTATATGGCATAGTAGTAGTGTCATTGTGACTTAGTAGTTTTCTAGGGTATAATTCTTTTTGGCCAACTAGGATGAGACTAGTGGGAATACAAAAAGGATCCTTCATATAGAAATAGAAAATCAACTAGATCATAAAGTAAAAGTTATCAGGTGTGACAATGGAACTGAGTTCAAGAATAGTATAATGAACCAGTTTTGTGAAATAAGGGTTAAGAGGGAATCAGAGTGGCTAGGGGACTCCTCAGGTTAGTATTGGTGTTACTGAGAGGAAGATAGACACTGATAGAGGCTTGCAATGAACTATGTTAGTGACTCTAGTTACCAACCACCTTTGGGTGAAGCACGTTAAATACTGCTCTTGTCTATTGTGCTTTTATAGGGTCTTAGTCATTAAGCCTCATAACAAGACACCTTATGAACTTATTTGTGGAATACCTCCACTGATAGATTTCATGAAACCCTTTGGGTGTCCTGTTACCATCTTAAATACCAGGGATCATCTAGGCAAGTTTGAATTGGTAAAAGTGATGAGGGATATTTTGTTGGGGTATTCTGTGGTTAGTAAGCTATGAGAGTATTTACAGAGGACCAGGTAGTTAAAGAAACCTTAAAACATTAGATTTGTGAAATAAACTATGTGAAAGGAAATGGACCAGACTGGCTTTTTGATGTTGATTCCTTGACAATATCTATAAACTATGTGCCAGTTGCTACAGGGAACAAAATAATGGTGTTCACACCACGGGCTTACAGATCCAAATCCACACCAAAACTTATTGCAGAAACAAGCATAACATTGTGAGGTCAGCTCAAAGGATAAAAAGAACCTGAACAACGAGTACATACTAATACCTTTATGCACACTGATCCTTTAGTACTAAAGGTTTATCGGATTATGAAGGGAGATGCTGGAATAAAGCCTACAGGGAAGTAGATGAAAATTAAAGCTTCAGATAAAAATGGGAAGATGATTAAGAAATAGCAAGAAAGTGAGTTAGAAAAGGATAATCAAAGGGAAATGAGACTGAAACACTCTAACATTACTAATGGTATTATATTAATACTGTTGTACACCGTTTTTAGTTACTGCTGGAACATCAATGATACTGCTGGTCCATCACCAATTAAATACTATGGACCTTTGTTAGTTCTGCTAATGAACTCTGAAAGAAAACTTTTTGAAAGCACTTTTCTCCTTTCAAAAACTGATTTACACTTCCATATGTTCCATAAGGTGTCTTCAAGGATACCACTGGCATCTTTGGAAATGCTTATGATGATGAAGATTTGGAAGAAAAGGTTGATATGAATAATGTAATTTCATCTTATTCAGTCCTTGATACTTCTTTCACCAAATTTCATAAAGATCATTGATATGTGCAAAATACACATATCCGTTTATGCTTAACAAGGCCCAATTAAACCCAAAACAGACCAAAAATGGCAAAAATATGCTTGTATTTGAGTTTTGTGTGTGCAGGTACGGATATATCAAAAATCACAAGAAAACAGTCAAAAACGGGCAAGCACGGACACGGGAATCAGAAGAGTACAAAAGAAGCCAAAGATTCAAAGCCGAAGCCAGAAAAGTCAAGCCTCAGTCAAATCCAGTCAAAATGGTCAAACAGTGGTCAACAAAAGTCAACCAATAAAAGACAAAACCCAAAAATATTCCATTTTTACCCTCCAAGTTTCATAATAGTCCAAAAATGGTCCCTCACCTCTTATTGGGCCCTTGGAACCTTAATGGGCCTTAAAAAGTCTTAAAAACCATACCCGGATACCAATAAGCCCAATCCTAGCCCATTCCCTTTTCAATAAACTCCAGGGACTCATATTGCCATTTCCCAAAGTCATTTTATACTTGAAATTGTATTAACCAAAGAGAGGGGCCAATTGTGCTAATATGTCAAAGTTTAAAACTGAATTTACCCAATTCAGTTGTTAAAAAGGGCGCGAACACATTTTACTGTAGATCGTCTTCCCCATTTCACCTAGTGGGTAAAACAAAGGGCTTTTCATAATTGATGGGTAATTATGGTAATTCAAGTGATCCTCTACACAAACCCAGGGTTAAATCAGGAATCTCATGAGCTTCCATTGGTCTAGCTAAGATAAAAAAGCCACGTCAGAGTTGGGAAAGCACAATGGAATGAAGAATTTGCACTACACACACTCACAAAACAAGCACAAGCTGTCACATCAAGGAGTGACAGCTTGGCAATCCGTGTGAGCTCATTAATGATCTAACGGCTCATGATCTACATCAAATGATTGATTGATTGGACGACAATGATTAGAAGAGGCTTGGACAGCAAGGCATGACCTAGAAGCTTCTCTACAGCCTATAAAAAGGCCTCACTATCACACACTCACAGACGTAGAAAGTAGCTTAAGATTTAGTTTTTAGCTTAATTTCACTTTTTAGCTTAATTTTACTTTGAACCTTGTAATTTACTTTTTAAGAATTGTAACCAAGTTTTATATTAATGATAATTCAGTTTTTTTTAATCTCTCATAAGCTCTTTGTTTTCATAAGCTCTTATTTTCCTTAAGTTGTTAAGCTAAAAGCTCAATAAGCTCTCATAAACTCTTATTAGTCTCTAAGCTAATAATTGAGCTCAATAAGCCTTAATCTTACTTAAAACCTGTAAAATCAGCTTAAAAGTCTTATTTACCTTTGCATAATGGATTTAAGCTAATGGAAGGGGGATCTAAAAGGGAAGGATCCCCATGGACTTATACCCTAGCTTATTAATAAGCTAGGGAGCTTGTAGCTGCCATATTTGGTTCCTCTTGTTTAGCTAGAGGCTTTGTAAGTTTCTCTTTAATTTCTTTAAGTTCTCCCTTTCAATAATTGTCCATTTACTTTCTATGCTTATTTGCTTATTAAATTGCTTATTAGTTGCTTATTTGTGCTGCTTATCTCTTTTATGTGCATATTAGTTAATATAGTTAATCTGTTTTTGCTTCTCTTAGACTAGATCATAGTTTTATATAATCTGTCATATAAGCTTTAAAAAAAACCAAAAAAAGAGTAAATTAGATTAAATCTTTGATTGTTGCTTATTTAATTGTTCACTCATGCTTATTAAGATTAATATTAGCTGTTTATCATCTGGGGTTAAGGTCTCATTAAGCTGATTTTTATTTTGTTAGCTTAATCAAAAGCTGTTAAGTTTGAAAGAGGTGTTTGGCATAAGCCATTTTGACATTCTAAATTCAAAATTAGTTGGTAAATCTTTTTGTGTTAGCTGAGTTTTTATCAAATAGTAAGTTTTCAAAAGATTTCAGAAGTTAGTTTGCACACACACTTTTGTATCTAGTCGACTCTCATATGATGAACACACACTTTTCTGAATGCCTAAAACAATATGCTTGGACCTCCTTTTATAGCATAAGGAGTCAAGGCTTTACATGGAAACTATTAAAAGATATTAACGAGTAAATCAATTAAATTTTCATCCTTATCTCTTCATCTTTATCTCTTTTTGACCAAATCTTTATTTACTTCTACATCTTGTATAATCCTATAATGACGACTTTGGTCCTTTTGTTTCCATCTTGTTTCATTCGTGTTTTGTCTTATCAACTCAAATATAATTCCCAATAATCTTCCCCTAGTTGATAATGAAAAAAACCAAATAAGCACGAACTTCCCTTGAAGTTAATATACGAATGAAAACTTCCCCTTAAGCTACCAAGGATCTACAAGTTGCAAATCATCAAATCTTCTTCCCTTTTTTGTCATCATCAAATAGGGGACTAAAGTATGCAACTTTGATTTTCACAACCACAAATCATTATCACACTTCTAATCCAGCCTTCCAAGAACTCAAAATACCCTTCATGATGCGCCTTTAAGATAAATGAACTTGAGCAGTAGAAACTTACCCTCCATTGCCTAGTAGTTACTGATGCCTTTAGTAGATTTTCTTGGGTATTCTTTTTGGCTACTAAGGATGAGACTAGTGGAATTCTAAAGACCTTCATAACAAAAATAGAAAATCAACTAGATCATAAAGTAAAAGTTATCAGGAGTGACAATGGAACTGAGTGTAAGAATAGTATAATGAACTAGTTTTGTGAAATGAAGGGGATTAAGAGGGAATTCAGTGTGGCTAGGACTCCTCAGCAAAATGGTGTAGCTGAGAGGAAGAATAGAACACTGATAAAGGCTACAAGAACTATGTTAGTAGACTCTAAGTTGCCAACCACCTTTTGGGCTAAAGTAGTTAATACTGCTTGCTATGTGCTAAATAGGGTCTTAGTCATTAAGCCTCATAACAAGACACCTTATGAACTTATTCGTGGAAGACCTCCACTTATAGATTTCATGAAACCTTTTGGGTGTCTTGTTACCATCTTAAATACCAGGGATCATCTAGACAAGTTTGATGGTAAAGCTAATGAGGGATATTTTGTTGGGTATTCTGTGGTTAGTAAAGCTATGAGAGTATTTAACAAGAGGACCAGGATAGTTGAAGAGACCTTAAACATTAGATTTCTTGAAAATACACCTAATGTGAAAGGAAATGGACCAGACTGGCTTTTTGATGTTGATTCTTTGTCAATATCTATGAACTATGTGCCAGTTGCTGGAGGGAACAAAACTAATAGTATTGCAGGAATAAAAGATAACATTGTTGCAGGTCAAGCTCAAAAGGAAAAAGAACCTGAACAAGAGTACATCCTAATACCTTTATGCACAACTGATCCTTTAATTTCTCAAGGTCCTAAGGATTGTGAAGGGGATGCTAGAATGAAGCCTACAGAAGTAGATGAAAATGAAGCTTCAGATAAAAGTGGGAAGCATGATCAAGAAGCAAGAAGTGAGTCATAAAGGTTAAATCAAAGAGAAATGCAGACTGAACACACTAACAGTTCTAATGGTATTAATATTGTTAGTACACATGTTAGTACTGCTGGACTATCATTTGATACTACTGTTCCATCAACACCAGTTAATACTACTAGACCTTCTGTTAGTACTGCTAATGAATCTGAAGAACAACTTTTTGAAAGATTTTCTCCTTTTAAAAATGCATTTACCCTTCCACCTGTTCTAAATATATCTTCAATGGATAATACTATCATATTTAGAAATGCTTATGATGATGAAGATGTGGAAGAAAAGGTTGATATGAACAATGTAATTTCCTCTTATACAGTCCCTGATACTTCTTTCACCAAATTTCATAAAGATCATCCTGAAGATCAAGTGATTGGAAGTTTAAAGACTTCTGTACAGACAAGACACGTGACCACGACAAATGAAGAACATGCTTTGATTTCCTCAGTTCACAAGCTCAGGAGAACAAATCACAAAGATTTTCAAAATTGTCTGTTTGCCTATTTCTTATCTCAAATGGAACCCAAAAAACCAGTTCAAGCCTTAAAAGATCCAAGCTGGGTAGAAGCAATGCAGGATGAGCTTCTACAATTTAAACTACTAAAATTTTGGACCTTAGTTGATTTACCTAGAGACAAATGGGCAATTGGTACTAAATGGGTTTTTAGAAACAAGAAGGATGAAAGAGGCATAGTGGTGAAGAACAAAGCTAGACTGGTTGCTCAGGGTCATACTCAAGAGGAAGGTATAGATTATGATGAAGTCTTTGCACCAGTTGCAAGGATTAAAGCCATAAGATTATTTTTAGCTTATGCTTCCCTCAAAAGATTTTATAGTCTACCAAATGGATGTGAAGAGTGCTTTTCTATATGGAAAGATAGAAGAGGAGGTGTATGTCTGTCAACCTCCTGGTTTTGAAGATCCACACTTTCCAGATAAAGTCTACAAGGTAGAAAAGGCTCTCTATGGACTACATCAGGCCCCAAGAGCATGGTATGAGACATTGTCAACTTATTTGCTGGACAATGGTTTTCACAGGGGTCAAATTGATAAAACTTTGTTCATTAAAAGGCATAAAGATGATATCCTGCTAGTACAGGTTTATGTTGATGATATCATCTTTGGATCAACCAAGAAACAGATGAGTAATGAATTTGAAACACTGATGCATGATAAGTTCCAAATGAGTTCTATGGGAGAACTTTCTTTCTTTTTGGGACTTCAGGTTAAACAGAAGAGTGATGGGATATTTATCAGCCAAGATAAATATGTGGCTGAGATTTTGAAAAAGTTTGATTTTGCCTCAGTAAAGACAGCAAGCACTCCAATGGAGACAAACAAGGCATTGATAAAAGATGAAGAAGCTGAGGATGTGGATGTTCACTTATATAGATCAATGATTGGATCATTGATGTACTTAACAGCTTCTAGACCAGACATTATGTTTGCTGTTTGTGCTTATGCAAGGTTCCAAGTTACTCCAAAAACTTCACACTTTAATGCTGTGAAGAGGATATTTAGATACTTAAAATGTTAGGAATAAATCTTCACAAGACTTAATACTGCCAAGGTATAACTAACAGTACTAATGGAGTTAGTACTGCCAGT
>BQNB010023957.1:27391-61243 GCA_026074375.1 Tanacetum coccineum | reverse complement strand
TTTTTCCCATATTTAGGCCGATCTCTATCTCTCTCTCTCATTATTCTCTTTTAAAAATTTTACTCCAAAACTTGTGTTCATCCATAGAATTTGCAAGAAAAAGAAGGTGGTGTAGTAATTGGTGATTCCGATAGTGTTTTTCAAGCCTTGGTGTTTTGGTGTGATTGTTGATTCTTGATTCTTTGGTGTTCTTGTGATCCTCTCCATTCTTGATTCTCTAAGGTATTCCATGTTATTTTAAATTCATTCTCTGTGTCACCATGATTACACATTAGTTTTGCATAAAATCATAGAATTGAAAAAGGAAAACATGTGTAATAATCTTGTAAAATTCTTTATGTTTGAACCTAAAATAATCTTGTTAAAATCATGTTATGAAACCCTAGATAATCATTAATGATGTTTTAATGAAAACCTACAAGATTAGAAACCCTAGAACATGTTTTTATGAAGAGGATTGGTAAGAATTAGGGTTTATATGTCTTTATGTTTCCATCCATAATTTTGGGTCGTGTTGATCGGGGTATAACTTGGTGATAAAAATGAGTTTTGACATGATTCTTGAGCCTAAAGTTAAATTCAAAGAGTCTAGTTTCTGGAAAATCTGGGCTCATGTCCATTGGAGGTCGGGAAGGTCGATTTTTAGATTTTATAAGATTAAGTGTTGAATCTGGAATTTCTGTCCGAAAAATTCAGTAGTAGTATTTGATTTTTATTTCTCAAACCGTAAGGAGTTAGACTTTAAAATTTGAATTGGTAAATCTTCATGATATTAGATACATCCATGATATTTTTTTCTAGAATTTTCTGAGTTGTCTAAGTAGGGTTTTTACGCGTAAACTTTTCGAAAATACCAGCAGGTCATTTCCTGGGTCAGTTTTGGTAACGATGGTTAAAGGGGTATTTATACATGGAAATAAAATCAACCAAAATTTCGTGGGCATACTAGACACACGTGGAACCTTTGTGATTTTTGGTAGATTTTTAGAAGGTCGTTTAATGGGTCTATAAAACTTGAAACCAACCCTTAAAAAGTTCACATATTCTGGAAATTTAGAAAACCCTAATTAGGTTTCATTAAGTGCTATAAGTAGTAAGATTTAGCAATGAACATAAAAAATAAGATATATAATGATATGTAATCATGGATTCTTGTAGATCCGGTGTCGAGGGTGTGATCTTTTGCCTTTGTGTTCTTTCTCTCTGTTGCGCGTTTGTTAAGGTACATATATTCCTTCCTTTTAGTAAGGACACCTCATGACTTTATTCTCATTTGTTTTAGCTACCTTGATTCGTTTGATATTTCGTCTGGTTTACTATCCGTACTCATGACTCATTGATATTCGTTGATATTCTGTTTGATTTGATATTCGCATTCATGATTCCTTTGATCTTTGTTTGAATATGATATTAGATCCGTTATCTTGATTGAATTATTGGTAACTTGTTTAGTTTGCTTAAATCTTTGCCCGAGCTATTTGAACTAGTCATGGAGGTACCATGACCATGTCATTGATGCGCCAATGGCATGACACTATCTGTGGCGGTGTGATTAGTTCATGATGTTCCCTTTTGAATGATGGCCTTTGATTATTATTAGCTTACATATGTATGTATACTCGTCAATGTACTTGTATATATAGATATGATTTTGTTTTGCAGGAAGCGTATGAATGCATCCTAGGTACTTTGTTCCGTTCAGTTCAGGTGAATGGTTGTGTGTGTGCTATACACCCCATATCACATTTGGTACATCAGGAGTTGCAAATCCTGTATACAACTTATTATGTGGCTATATGATTATATCTGTTTAGGGTCTATTCATGTATCATGTTTAGACATTTATCCTAGCTCGTGGGCATTCCTTTGTTATTCTTGATTCTTATTCATTTGATTCATATTTCGTATGATATTTGTTTAGCAGGTTCTCGTGATTCGTTTCATTCATTCTTTTGTCTTATTACCTTTTTATTATTATATCTGTTCACTGAGCGTTAGCTCAGCCGCATTTTTCTTTTCCTGCGGCAGGTAATAAGCGAGAAGCTAGGTTTTAAGTGTTGAGAGTAGGAAGCTTTTAGAGGACCGGCCCTTGATAGATTTCCTTTGTTTAAATTTATGTTTAAGACTTCTTTCGTTTGAAGATCTCTTTTCATTTAGACTTTGTTGGAATAGAATTCATTTTGTTACATGACTTAGTACTTTTATTTAATAAAGTCTTCCGCTTGCGTTTATATGTTCTGATATGACACCATAATGTGACTCTTGGTCTCTTTATCGAAGCGGGATGTTACATATTTTCTAATCAACCAGAATCTCACCTTTGAAAAATTAAATTCCCTTCTTCAAACGTATTCTTTTTATCTTTTTTTGCAGATTGAAGGTGCTGCATCTGAAGGTGGTAGAGGCCCGTGCGTTTGGGATGTTTTCTGCCTCTCAAATCCAGGTTTTTCTATTTCACCTTTAACACAAACGAGGGCTAAGTATTTTACACATGACATAAAAACTGTTCTGTAATAAGTGGGAGTTCAATATGGATCCTTATCATTTAGTAAATTCAATTATTTACTAATAAAACAATGGGTAGTTAATTTCTAAAAGAATTAATTATCAAAAATACTAAAATTGAACTTTCTATGTTCTGATTAATTGTGTTATTGCAACATAATTCGTAAACGGAAGTTTTTTTTTCTTGAAAAGACAAACTTCAGTCTCCTTTTCTTGTAAGAAAGAGTGAGATTTGCTCATATCTTTTCTCCTTGCTTGACAAAACTATGATAGGATTACAATTGAATTTTCCTCATTATATCTAAACTCACTTTTAATCTTTCGTTACCCTTTTTGGTTCTGAAATCTTTGAAAGATAAAATATTTTGTGTAACTAGAGAACATTTAAATATTTTGTGTAACTAAATAACATTATGTCTATACCTACCAAGATAATCACATCTTGCACTTGTTACGATGTATGAGTTTAAACCGCAACAAGTAAAGAAAATTGCTAGCAGATCTTCTAGGTATTTTTCTTGGACTCGGTTATTTCATTATAGTGTTAAACACCCTTTGTGGCTAGGCAGACCGATTAAGGAGGAATTGCATGCTAAAAGTTCAAGTTAATGGAAGCATGGATGGCTAGTCCCTCATCTACATAAGTAGAACTTCATATACTCTGTTCAATACCCAAGTACATTGCTACTTGTAAGCATTCTAAGAGAGTAGGAAAGTAAATAAATCGTTATTTGCTTTCTACTGGTGATGTAACACTTACAATGTTGACAAATCCAGTGGGAGCTTTGCATTTTATTAATGAGATGACATTATATAATGTTGTCAAAATTCAGTGGGATCTGCAAGCTTTAATTCCTTGTTAGTTACCCAAAATTATTTCTAGCTTGTTTTGAAATAATTCATTACTTTTCGAATATGAACTACCATAGTTTTAAAGGAAGATTGCATTTTATTTTATTAGATAACACGTTGCCTTTCGGATGTTGCTTTCCGAAACGTTATCTATAGAATAATATTCCACAATTCCTTATTAAACGTTATGGTTTGAAATCTACTTGTAATATCTATGACAATATCATATTGTTTGTACTTTCGAGCGCATGTCGTATTGTATTAAATAATGTTGTCCCGTACACAAGTGGGAGAAATCTTAAGTGTGTGAAAGGAATAACATATAACAATATGGTTATTAGTTTCTCTTGACCGCAAGGTAAGGAAGCTAATCATTTTACTAGGACTTAAATACACAAGATGTTTGTTGTCCTATTACAATTAAATGTCAAGATATAATAGTAAGCTACTTCAACATTTTGACTACATGTTTTAGTCAATCGACTTATGGTTAAATTATATAATCATAATTATGAAGTATTAAATTAACTTGAAATTACTATTGAACTCAAGAGTTTACATTCATAATTACTTTACTTAGTATGATTATGTTTGCTTATTGAGACATAATTATAAAGCCCTTGATTTCATCAATAACTCGTAACATGAAGTAAGTAGTAAACTTGTTATGTCTCCTTAGGACATGAACATAAAGTCTTGAAGTCATTCAAAAGACTTTAATTATATACATGACATTTCTCTTTCTTGAAACCACATGAACATAGAGTTATTGTAAGTTTTTAAAAGTAAAACTATTCAAAGATATATACATTATAGCATGCACTTGGTTTTAAAATACTTTGTATTCAATTTGGCTTGACCCAATTGGTGAGTATCTGATCCAAAGAGGATTAAGTTATCTAGGGAATTCTGACACAATTCCAATATTAATAGAATACTCATAGAATACCACATTATTATGGTATGTCTAATGTGTTGAAACAAACTATATTCATATTGTTTGATTTCTGATAACTTTAATAATTGCTCTACCCCTCTAAAAATCGATCAAGGTTAGAATTTTGACGTGTGTCCAGGATACACTCAATAAAGTTTCAACTAAAAGGTAATTCAAGCATTATCTATTTACGGATTGGGAGATCCCATTATTCTTGATAAAGTTCTGAATTTGTTAATATCTTAATGTAGCAATATATTAACAACTAGAGATGATAACTGTAAATGCATTTTGTTTTCCCAATTAAATAAACAATATTAATTGTTACTTAAATACTTAAGTAATTTAGGAAAGTATCTCTTCTTACAAAAAGTAAGTGGGTAGTATGCTAATATTCCATAGAAATATACAAAAACTAATACACAACCTCTTCTGAATTCACTTGTTGATGTCATACTAAGGTTTAACATGAAAATGTCAAACCAAAGTATAATGTAAGGGGGTGTTTGGCATTGCGTTTGCTACCAGATTATTTGCTTATTGTGTTTTCGAAACGTAAATGATTTGAAAATAGTGTTTGGATAACAAAAGCCAAAAAGTACTTTTCTGCGTTTTGTAGCCTTCAAAACATGGTTTTGAAAAAGCACATACCCACTTGTTGCTGGAAAACGCAGTCTACCTTTTACAGATAAATTTACCAAATTAGCCTTCATATATTGTCTCTTCCTCTTGTTTTCTACTACTATGGTGACTTTTGTTTCTGAAAAAACTCCTCATCAATGATATTTTCTCTTGTCGAAATATAAATCTGTCGACTTCTGTTTGACAACGTTTCAAATCCATCGTGATGAACTAGCTATCATTTAAAAGTTCTTGAATTGTGATTTGTTGGATTAATGATTTTGATTTGTTAAATTAATTTGATTGTTAAGGATTGACGTGGTTGAATTTGGGGACGAAGATAATGATGAAGTCAAAAGGGTGTGGATAAGTGTTTTTATAAATGTGATTTTTGATCGATAAAGAAGTATTTTTTTTCTTTTGTTAAATAGTTAATGTGTTGAATAGGTTTGGTTTTTATTTTTTTGACAAAAATATTTGTTGCGATTGGAATGAATCATTTTTTATTTTCTTGACAAAATATTTTTAGAATTATTCAACATTAAATCGTCAAAAATTAAGATGCCCTTTATAGTCATTTTGCATATTAAGTTTATCAAATAATCTGATTTGGCAAACACTAAAATATTGATTATCTGATTATTGCGATATCAAACCGCATAAGCAAATCCAAACACAATTTTTTAAAATCACGTTTTGTAACAGCTGATTATCTAATTATACGTTTTCAAAACGAATAATCTGTTTTTAATAAGCAATCCCAAACACCTCTGAACTCTCATTCATAAATCCGTAAGGATGCCTCATCAATGGAGTGATAGTTTTATATCAATGCTGAGGAATAAAAGTTAGAGGGTCATAATAAACCCGCTAACTAATAAGATGAATTATCACATCTTGAATATGGTAAATATCTTAGAACTATGAATGACAAGATGCAGTCCTTAAAAGGCAGTCAAAGTTTGAGATTGATTGATCTTTCACCAAACAATAAAATGTGAGGTGAGAATGAGTTTCTTTTGAAGAAAGGCTCATAAGGACAAGATTTTATACATATTAATGACTGACTGATGATAAGAGTTTTTAATCTTACTCAAGCAATTGACTATGATTATATCTTTCTTTTTTACACGCATTAATTATATAAAGATAACTAATTGTCATACAGGTTTTCTTGAATCTGACATATGGCGAATTAAGGATCATAACTCTTTTCTTTATGATTACCTTTTACGAGGACGGTGTGTAATCAAAAGGTTTATGAGTTCAAAATAATATTTATAAGTGTACAAGATAATAGAATCCAAGTGTGGATTAGATCATGCATCTAGGAGCTGAGATCTTAAGTTCAATCATAATATGATTTTTGATTAAATTAAATAACTCCTGAGTACATCTAACATCAAGTAGGAGCACTATGTTTTTCCTTAAATTCAAATGTTATGTAACATATTGAAGGTATCTTTCCATCTAAGATAGATGTTAATCCTTGAGGTTGGAATGAAACTTCACTTGGAAATTTAGGAATAAAACAAACAACTTTGGAATGAATGTTTATTGTAATAAACATATGCAGAAATTAAGTCCAACACAATGCAATACATCATTGAAGCAAGTCTTAAATGATATATTCCACTTGAGATAATTTGATACATGGATGGAAACCTTGTGTTTTTAACAAAGGATTCATCATGTATATCTTAGATTGTGTATTAGACTGGCTGTTACTTTTGCACTAGAGCAAGATGAGCTAACAACAACAGTATCTAATTGAGAGTGTTTAGATGATTGTTAAAACAATTTTTACGAATTATATAAGGCATAGTGTTGTTTGTGTACACATGATGCTAGAGAATAATCAATCCTAGTAAAAGTAGGATTTCATCATTTATGATAAATCTGCTAACTAGATATGCTCAACTAAGAGCATTGTTACAATACACATTAAAGAATGAGAATACTTTATATTTTAAGAAACTATAAAGATGAATGTCTGAGATAGGTATGTTGTTGACTTCAAATACCTCATAAAAGGTACTGTCTGTAGAATATAAGTAATCTTTGATATATGAACCAAGAACTAGAGAAAGAAAGTAGGAGGAAGGATATATTTTCTAGTAAGAGAAAGTAGAGAACATGAAATGCATTAAGTGGAAAATGTGAGACATACAACCAACCAACCACCTCTCCAAGGCATGGAGAGGTGTATTTATACTCCTATTTGGCCGGCCATGGGCCTTATATGTAACACCCCCAAAAATCACTTACAACGCAGCGGAATACCAAATGGGGTGTTACTTCGTAATACACAGCAATAGCAACTTAACTATATTAGTCTTATGCATATCTGTTTTTTAGATTTTAGTAATTGGGATTGTAAGATAATTATTTTTCTTTCTGATGAATAAAATACTAGGTATTTGTTCTTCTTTCATATAAAAATTGTTATCCTTATGTTTTGCTGTTTAATCATGAATGGATTTTCTTTATCATTCTAAATATGTCCATTGTCGGTTAACAAGTGGGAATATTGTTATGTAAGGCAAAATGTGAGTGTTGGTTATATTCCATAGCCATTATATGGATTTATTCCACCAAAACTCATGTGTATTCACAAGGGAATGCATAATTCGGATACCTACCTTTCAATATTTACTTTGGATCCTCGTTATGAGTAAAGAATGTTGAATAATGTTTAAAAGTCGTCAATTGGACTTGAGATTGCAAACAAGTTTGGCAATGTGTGGATATCATTTTTGTGTCTAAGTCAAAACCGCTCTTCCCTGTAAAAGGTAGTCATAAAGGCTATTCTTGGAAGTGATGTGAAGCAGCATTCCACAACACTTGTAGTCAAAAATAAATTTATCCTCACGCACTTGATATGTGTAGTATGATACCATGGGCCCTCTCCAGAATTAATCAGATAATTGCATGGGCCGTGCCCAACGGGTAAATACTCGATGATTCTTGATTAAATTTGGTATATTTGAATTATTTATATAACGAGAAAACAATATTTTAAAACTATATGAAATGAGTTAGGATACTATCCATGGGGTTTAAGGTTATCAAAGATCAAAGGGAGAGATTAAGCAAGAAGAAACCAACCATTCAATAAGCTGAGATTTGTTCTTGGAAACTTTTATTCATAATATTCCTAACTGTAAAAATAATTGTGTGGGTTGCTAGACTTTGTCAATTATAGGTATAAGTGTTAGGTGTTGCTACTCCAACTCCCAAGTGGGAGCTGTTGGGGTTATGGTAGTCGGCTAGCACGTATACGTTACGTATATTGAGGCCTATTGGATGGTAACACTACGTTAATATCACCGGATAGAATATGTTCTACACTTCACTAATCGTTACTTAATTAACAAATACACAAGGGACTAAACCGAATTAAGACATAAACTTGTTATGTCTTAAAAGCTGGAAATTGAATAAGAATATTCCAAGGGTTTTCAGGTTCGGTTAGTAAGTAGAAAAAGGAAAAGATGTTTTGATTTAGATTATGATTGTTTGTTGTTTATCTTGAGTAGGATTCAAGGGCTATAAATACCCTTGATATCCAACTCATTAAACACGATCTATAACCCTCAAAACCCTCAAAGTTTTGGTTTTTCTTTGTCCTCTTTTTCCAGCCGATTACAACAAAACCCTCACAAAGTTTTTTTAGATTTTCGGTTATTTGTTCATCACTAAAATCGTTTAAACCTTTAATGGTTTAATCGAATCTTTCTTGCTCTTCCTAGCTCGACGTTGCAAGTTCTTAACACAAGGTGTTTTGGTTACTTCCTGGTTCGAAGATTAAAACCCCTAAAAGGGTTTCGGGTTGCTTAATTCGGTCCAAGTGATTTCGGTGATATTAGGGTTTTCCTATAAACCCTAATTCGGTGGTTTGGTTTTCGGTTACAAGATCAAAGGTTGTTTGGTAATGTCGTATTATGCTTTGGATAATAAGTTCATTAATTTATTCATAGATGATTTTCTAACTTCTACTCAAGAGGTAAATAAGAACATAAAAAACATCTATAGCTAAAATCTTAGGAGCTACTCAAGAAAGAAGAGTTGTACCGCTAACATTCTCCTAAATGTGAATTTTGGATTTTCTACCGTACAATTTTGGGTACATGTGATGATAGTCAGGATATTCACATGGCAATTCTGGCAAGTTCGAGTCCATAATGAATTGTTGCTGCTCCTACAAACACCCAATAGAAATACGTTCAATTTCTAAGTACTTGGGCCCGATATTACCGTAGATCGTTGAATGTATTTTCCAAGATAGAAAAAGCCTTCCTGACTAAATAGACTCAAAAAATCGTTTTTACAAGGTATTGGTTTGTGATGTTAAAGTCTAGACAAATTAAAACCATATATCGTGTTGATGTTGATTGTGTGAGCAAACCTGTTAGTGGCGATTTACTTTAGTCGCTTTAATTTGTTTTCAAGATCAATTGGCAAGAGTTACGTTTTATTGACTTGTTAGTACGTGTTAACTTATGCTATTCAACTAGATCCTTCGCTGCGTTACTCGTAGCTACTTGGTTAGCTAGATATGTTTAAATTCAACATTAAGTTTCCTATTGTGTTATGAACAACAGATTTGACTTTTGAATTATGGCCGAATTATGCCAATCCTAAATACCTAAAACCCCTTCTTGGGAATTTGGTGATGGGGGTTTAGGGCATGGATCTCGTTGATTTGGAATGAACCACAATCTTATTGTGTCGATGGACATGGAAGGGGTAGTGTTGCACCTGGCAGGGGAGGTGAAGGCAATCCCGGGAATCCTGCCACCGAGCCGTATATTGTAGCTCTCGTAACCTGCTCCTTTCTCATGCAAATGTTGTTGCTTTGTACCGCCAAAGATTTCAAGTAATGTGTTATGTTCCTAGTTTCTGATTTTGGCTCACTTGTTTTGGTCCATTTTTTTATCTCATTAACATATTTTATAGGATTAATCTAAAACTGAAAACATATCCAAGTTTCACAGGAAAGGACCTTTTTTTAATTCTTCTGAAGAACTAATACTCAAATTTTCAGGTGAGTCAAGGTGGTAAGATTGATATTACACTCGGTACAAAATTTCTTGAGCCACTTAATGCAGAACTCCAGGATGACATAGATGCAGCCCTTAGAGGCCTAGACTTCATGTTTGGATGGTGAGTACGTTTCTGCATCATATTTTGATCTTTCTTTACTTCAAAGGTTGATGATAAAAGACTTCTGTTTTTAACATGTTTAGCTACTTTATAAAGTACCAGCCATAAGTTAAGTTACAACTTACAAGCATGAAAGCTTTGGATAATGAATGTCCATCACTTTAAATTCCAGTTTCTAATCACTGTATATTATTTGTGTATCCAAATTTATGGGTGTTATTAAAAATGTTAATAAATATATCTTTAAGAACATTTTTATCAGAACGCCGAAGATGATATAATAGAAGCAGTTTAGCAAGAAACTAACCTCAAACAACATATCATAACTGATTACGAAGGATACTTGGGGCTGCAAGTTGCAACACCAATCGACCTAAGAACAGTAAAAAATTAACTCCGTCTCTAATCCAAAAGATAAAAAAGGTGGCAATTAATGATAGATCCAAAGTCTTTACTGGGTTGTAAGAACATATATAGTAGTATATCTTATCTGAATGACTTAAGCATCATACATGACCGACTCTTCTTAGGTTCATGGAGCCATTGTTTAGTGGTACATATCCAGACACTATGATCAATAATATTACAGATGGCCGGTTACCTAAACTTACAGAAGAGGAATCAAAGTTATTAAAAGGATCATATGATTTTGTCGGATTGAACTACTATGTTTCTTAATACGCAACCACAGCACCCGTAACCAATGTTTGTTTCGTCCCTCACAGATAGCATGGTTCTTGAGCAACCAGGTGTGTGGTTCTTGTGAAAGTATCAATAACATTCATAGAAATGAGATTTACGATGCAGGAAAGTTTAGATTAGTAACTCAAATTGACACTAACTTGTGGTTGTTCTTTTTTCTTGTGCTCTTTAGATGATCTAGATGGCATACCTATTGGAGTAAAAGTACAATTTAGTTATTATTTTCTTGGTTGATGTAGAGTGGACTCGACTGGATTTATCTGTCTTATATCTTATTTTCTTGGTTGATGTAGAGTGGACTCGACTGGATTTATTCGTATCCACCTGGACTTTGCAAACTGCTTTTGCGTATAAAAAGTACTTATGGAGATCCATTAATTTACATAACTGAAAATGGTAAATAAATTTATTCTGCTCAGCTAATCCCCTTTGAATAATAATTTGAAGATGCTAACAGGGTCACTTTTGTATTCCCAATAGGATGGGCTGATAAAACCGATCATACAAAAACAACAATTGAACAAGCTCGGGTTGATCTTGAGCGGATAGACTATCACAAAAAACATCTTCAAAGCCTACTAGATGCCATCAAGCAAGTAGATGCGTATAATAATGAAGATACTTGTCACATGTATATCCTTTTTTCCTAGGTTAATCTTTAACATGTTTGCAGATCGGGCGTCAGAGTGAAGGGATACTTCATTTGGTTATTAATGGATAACTTTGAATGGGGTGAAGGTTATTCCGCTAGGTTTGGTCTGATTTATATAGATTATAAGAGTGGAAAATATACAAGGTACCCGAAGAGCTCAGCAATATGGTACAAGAATTTTCTCCATTGTAGCAACAACCCTAAAGCCAAAACGAAGAACATTCTTGTGAGTGACCAAACATTCCAAGCACCAGACAAGAAAACTAACTAAGAACTTAATTACATTGTCTTAGTTCGGCTCTGATAATGACTCATATACTCAATTTCGTGTGCGTATTTGGCTTCTTTAAGAAGACTTTTTACTATAGGCGAGGGATACACCTTGCACTTCATATATGTCGTAAGTCGTAACTAATAAAAATGCCAATTGAAAAAGATATAGATTGTGAAGATAGCTCAATTTCTGAAAATCAAATTCTCTGGATTCTTTAAAGAGTTTTCTTAGTGATAAATTTTGTAAAAAGTATATATGATGAATTTATTTTATTTCTTAGTTCGAAAGGATAAATAACTACATTCTGTTTTAGTTTCCTTTTTTTTGTAAGTTGTCTTTTCTTTTTCGCATAGCCTCTGCTGATATGTTTTTATTCCAACTATCGGTTTAGATTCCCATTCGGTTAGGGTTGTCTGGATGTTTTGACATGGACTTTGGTTTTGATGCCTCAAGGTTTGTTAGTTGCTTATGCTTTTGTTTTTTATCTTACAAAACCTATGTTTATGCGTGTCTTTATCCATTTTTGTTTCTGTTTGTAAGTAACATCAGTATCTTGTAGATGACCATTGCCTTAGCAGATATAATTAAACAGCAAGATCATATATTCATTCTAACTGTATCGCTTTATCTATTGATAATTTATACTTCATACTTATGAACATCTCAATCCTGATGCCTTTTCCAGGATAGGGTCATGGAAGATGCTAATAGACAGACACATATGAAGGAACTTGATGAACATAAAAAAAAGTGAAAGATGAACAAGACATCTGAGAGTTAGGTTACAAGACAACCTAATGTGCGTAATGTCTTTTAAGTTAGCCTCCATTAGCTGATAGTACTAGATAGCACATGCCTGTTGCATGTTCGTGCATAGAACCGCTTGGATGCTGTTCTTATTTCATTACAAGGATAGAATGTATTATACACACTTCAGCCTAAGTTTACTACCAAGACCATTACAGTATACTTATACAGGGCCTAAATAAACGTAACTTGCATGCATCATATGTTGGATTTGATAATCAGTTAAACAAATTTTACCCACTTTACGATCGTACGACGCGATATGGATCTAGTTTGGTTCATGTAATTAACACACAATAAATAAAACATAGGAAGGAACATGAAATAGTTAAATAGAATACTAAACCCTTGTATGTTACCAGGCCAACTACGAAACCAAGTTATATGAAATAGTGTCTAAGATTGGTCACCTTTACGAGTGCTCACAACAAACATGGTCTAACTAAGTAGTCCACGAGCTAGTGTTACTTCACGATACCAACAACAAGTGTATTATATTATTTATTCCAATCGAACTAATAAATAAATATTAGTCGAATGAATTAAATAAATATAAAGGGGAAAGAAGTAGGAATCCAATCACTACTATATATATAATATTGTATGCATGATTTAACAATACTATGCACACGGCTTTTATATATGTAGGTACTTTGATTTTGCTTTAATGTTTGTCACATGGGAGAAAAGGAAAAACAAAACAGTACGTGTGATGAGTGGTGATTGGCAGAACACAAAAAGGAAACCAGATTTGCTTTTTGAGTCAATATGTGTCATATGGAGTTTTATGGTGTGTCGTGTTTTATGTGTGTGTCCACAGAAAGGCTAAGGAAAGGGATAGGTTTAAAAATAAGTAGTATTTATAGACTCTCATCAATCCCCATAGTCTCAATGATAAGGTTCAAAGTACACTTCAACTTTTTATCTTAATCATAACACCTCCAAGCTCTTTTCATATCATTCTTTCTCCTTATCCTTGACATCCATCGTCACCACCTAGACACTCTTAGAACCTTTCTTGTGCTATAGCCGGCTACAACTAGGACCACAACAAGGGTCTTGTTCTTAGTCAGACGTTGGGTCCAAACGGTTTACATTATGAAAAGGCATTTTCGTGATGTATGTTAAACGTTAACTCTAAATGTTAACGTGTGTGCCCCTGAATTGGCTCACACATTTCGAGTAGTACAAAGGCTTAGTCCAACTACCACATTCCAACAGCTCCTACTTGGGAGTTGGAGTAGCAGACAGCCCATATACTAACGACGGAAACGTCTAGCAACACTCACATTCATTTTTAAAACTAGAGAACTGTTGAAGATTCAAGGTTTCATAAAAAACAATTCTCAGTAGCTATGGTTATGTTAATCTCTTGCTATAATCTTCCATTTTGTTCAAATACCGTTAAAACAATGGATATGAGATGTACCTCTAACTCATTCACATATAGTTTAACACATTTAGATTCATCGTTAAAATATGAACTTAATGGAAGATATTATACAATGTAATCAAGAATCATCTTGCATTTTCCCTTTGGGTGCGGCCACCCCCCATCACAATTATCTGAGTAATTCTGGAGAGGCGCCTCAAAGGTAATCATTCTGCACAATCAAAGTGGTGAAACATATTCTTTGTTGAATACAAGTGTTCGTGAATGTACTGTTCAACTCACTTCCACAATAATAGCCTTTATAAACTACCAATTTTTCAGGTTAGCGTTTGATTAAAATTAAAAAAGAGTGCATTGTCCACACATCATACCAGATTATTGTTTGTATTCTCAAAGTCTAAGGATGAACTTAATTAACCTTTTTGATATTTTACTCCATGAACTAAGGATCCAAAAGATAAAACTTCGAAGGGTTTGGGAGTGTCCAATTATGCATCCCTTGAAGTGAATAACTATTTCGAGTTTGGCGGGAAACATCAATATATTCATATAATATAACTCCAACACTCACATTGATCTCTATGTAAACAATTCTCCAATACTATAGCCGACAATGGAACATATTTTAGAATATTAAAATTATTACATGGTTTAAACATGCAAATATAGGATAACAATTATTATATGAATGAATAATAAATACCAAGTATCTTTATTCATCAGAAAGTAAAAATTGTCTTACAATCCCAATTATCCAAATACTAAAAAAAAAACAGATATTCATGAAACTAATTAGCAAGTTGAAGTCCAATGTATCCAACATTCTCAACTCTTTATATGCAAGAAAGTCTTAATAGTTATCTGAAGTATTACTGTCCTACCAAATACATTTTTTTCTCAAATTCACAATATTATGATGCACTTTTGAACACGTTATGTTGACGTGGGTATGTAATATTTGCCATACTAGTTTGCAAGAATATAGTATGGGGAAGAAATGTGACCAATTACCTTTAACGATATATGGTATTTGAAGTCAAAACAACTATACTATCTCAGACAGTCATCTTTACTGTTTCTTACAAATGTAATTATTCTCATTCTCTTTAAGTGTTATTGCAACTATGCGCTTAAGATGAGCAATTATCTGTTTAGCTGATTTTATCATAATGATGTAATTCTTATATATTGATTATTGAAGTTTCTTTAGCATCTTGTGTACATCAAACAACACCAGGCTTTAGTTACTTTGTTATCATATGAGGGGTGACGGTAGAGAAGCTATTTGAAATGACGCTGAGGTGTGTGTAAAAAAATATGATTTAGGGATATGAAAGATTAAAAGTAAGAAGACTTTTAGATCACTAACACCGTTGAAATAAAAAGAAAATATGTGTTGATGCACACTTTTTTTTTATGCACTTACCCCATTGTGACAGCGAAGATTTATTGTTTACTGTAAAGATGTCTTCACAACCATGCAATAGTTTGCGAGCAAGAATTTTTGTTGGATCCTACTCTAAGATAGATCCCTATTTACTGTCCTGTTATGGATGGTGAAAACTAGCCTATGTAAAATCACAAGTAATATACACATACAGAGGAGACTCGTGTTAGGAAATGCAATGTGTCTATAGCGGTGAATATCAGACACAAAACTAATAAGAAGTAACAGGATTGTATTAAAAACTAAACATAATACTTCTATAGGATCTTCTATTAACGAACTCTATGGGAAAATTGTTTTATATGTTTTTCTGGTATCTCTCTTTATTAGATTCCCTAGAAGCCGTGGTTCTTGTTGTAGTGGGGTTTGATGAAACCCTAAATCGGCCTTTTTCTAAAAAAAAAAAAACCACGAGAGAGAGAATAATATGCATGACTCTTCCTTAATTTTGTCATGAATATCATTCATTCTCGCACTAAATAACAATAAAAATCTATATTTCATATAGTTTAATTAAAAATACTATTTGGACATTCTTTACCTAGCGATAACAATAGAATATAAACTACTTCCTTAAACTAAATGTTGGTAACAGAACCCATTTCATAGCCTACCATAAGAAAGCCTTATTAACTAGTAGATAAGTATTAATACGCCTAATTATCCAAATTTGTCAAGGTTAATGGAATAACTTACATACTTATTTTGCTCTGTCTCATAGAAAGGACAAACTTATCATATTTAATTCCTACATAAAGTGGAAACTACAAACCTACTAGTATGAAACAAGTATTACAATTATTCCTAACAATCCTCCCCTAAACTGGAATTTGACTATGTTAATTTATAGTTTCTAGATAGATCTTCAATCATGAACCTTGAGGATTGAAATATGAACTTTGCAGCAACATCCAATCTGCTGGAGTCTTGACTTGAATACTTGAAAATTTTTGCACATAGCAGCAGATGTCTATTAAAGGCCGCTCCTCTTTATTAACAAAAGAACACCTTCAAGAGAACCATTTAAGCATTTATTTACTGTTTTATCAACTTATCTAAACACTCTTAATTAGATGTTGTTGTTAGCTACATCTTGCTTTGTGCAAAAAATAACAAAGAGTCTCATTAAACAATATTAATATATTCTTAATGATCCTTCGTTAATCCACAAGGTTTATCTATGTATTAAATTATCCAAAGTGAAATATATCATTTTAAAGCTTGCTTCAATGATATATTGGCATGTAGTTAGTACTTAATTTCCGCATATGTTTATTACATTAAACATTCATTCCAAGGTCGTTTGTTTAATTTCCTAAAATTCGCAAGTGAAGTTTCATTCCAACCTCAATGATTAACATTTATCCTAGATGGAATGATACCTTCAATTTGTTACACAACAAATGAATTTTAAGGAAAAAAGAGTATATACGTCTTGAAAGAATAGTGTCCAACTTTATGTCAGATGTATCAAGTGTTATCTTATGTTAATCTCGTAACCATATTGTGATTTCGTAAAAGCTTGTTGTAAACTTGAAACAACTAAAGTCAGCAACATTGAAGAAACCTTTAAGAATTCTTGAACTACGCAACCGCATTGGAACCTCCGCAAGCAAACCTGAGTCTGATTGATTATACTTAAGATCTCGGCTCCTAGATGCATGTTCAATCCACACTTGGATTCTATTATCTTGTATACTTTATAAAGATTATTTTAAACTCGTAACCTTTTGATTACACACCGTCCTCGCAAAAGATAATCATAAAGAAAAGAGTTATAAAACTTAATTGTCATATAGACTCGTAACCCTTTTTGATTACATATCGTCCTCGCAAGGTAATCATTAAGGAAATAAATCCATTACACTAAATCACACCACAAGTTTGTGTACTCAACACCAAAGTATTACACATTGTCATATTACAAATATAGACACATAACCCTTTTGATTACACACCATCCTCGCAAGATAATCATTAAGGAACGAGTTATGATCCTTAATTCGTCATATGTCAGATTCAAGAAACATGTATGACAATTAGTTATCTTTATATAATTAATGCGTGTAGAAAATAAAGATTTAATCGTAGTCAATTACTTGAGTAAGATTAAAACTCTTATCCTCAGTCAGGCATTAATATGTACACAATTTTGTCCTTATGAGCCTCTCTTCAAAAGAAACTCATTATAACATTTCAGTTTAACTGTTTGGTAAAAGATCAATCAAGCTCACAACATTGATTTGTCTTTTAAGAACAACATCTTATCATTCATAGTTCTAAGATATTTATCAGATCCAAAATGTGATAATTCATCTTATTAGTTAACAGGTTTATTATGACCATCTAACTTATATTCTTCATCATTGATATAAAATATCACTCCATTGATGAGGCATCCTTACAGATTTATGCATGAGAGTTACATTATACTTTGGTTCGACATTTTCTTGTTTTAACCTTAGTATGACATCAGCAAGTGAATAGTGAATTCAGAAGGTTATGTATTTTGTTCTTGAATCTTTTCAAGATCTATAGATGCTCCCACTTACTTTTGTAATAAGAGATACTTCTCTAAATACTAAGTATTTAAGCAACAATAAATTGTTCTTAATTGAGACAACAAAATACATTTTACAGTTCTCATCTTTAGCTTGTTAATGATATGCTTCATAAGTTATTAACAAGTTTTAGAACTTTAATCAAGACATAATGGGATTCATCCCTATCTATAAATAGATAATGTCTTGAATACATTCTAGGTTTGAACTATATTGAGTGTATCCATGACACACGCAAATTTCTAACCTTGATAGATTTTGGAGGTAGAGCAATTTAAAGTTATCAGAAATCAAACAATATGAATATAGTTTGTTTTAACACATTTGACATACCATGATAGTGTGGTATTCTATGAGTATTGGAATTGTGAGACTCCATCAGAATTCTTTAGGTAACTTAATTCTCTATGGATCAAATATTTGTCAATTGGATCGAGTCAAATTGAATACAAAGTATTTTAAAATCAAATGCATGCTATAATGTATATTTTTTGAATAAATACATTAAATCCATGTTTATGTGTTCACAAGAAGACAAAACAATTCAAGAATTCTTCGATTAACTCCATGTGCATGCTATAATGAGTTTAAAGGGGAAGATTTTCCATCAAGAAACTATTGAAATGGAGATACGCCGGCATAAAGAAAAAGATATTTGAAAAAAAATGGAATGATGATGTTTAATAAGCAGAAAAATAGGCGGCGGGCATATGTTATTTAATGTTATTTGTATCACCAGACATCATCATTAATCTTTTTACACATCCTTCTTTCATTCCAGTCACCTCTCACATCCTTCCAATCAACTCATTCTTTTCTATTTCATCTACTACATCGATCAATGCAAACAGTTTTTTACTATTGTATAAAATAATACTTGTAAGTTTTGTACTACTACGATTTGCTAAACTTGTGTCACAAGATGCATGTTGAACTGAATTTAAACATTGGTTCCCAAAGAAATACAAATAACAATCTTAGATGTCAATGCATTGCTTTTTTTCCCTATAATTGGAAGTGCAATGATATTAATTTGTATACGATTCGAAACATAACCCCTCGGACAAGTCAAGCTCTAGTCACTCTGAGATATCCCAGTTGAGGTTGAGTATCAAAATACTCCGCTCATAAACTCTCGTGCTTCTATCGAGCATGGGTTCTTTTATTACTGTAACCTCTTAAATATTACCGTAATGTTTACATAGTTTTCGTACTATATATGTAACATGAGTCGAGTCGAACTAAAAAGATCGATTCAAGTAAGGTTAACTTTAAGCAAGTCTTATTCTAATATATCTTTATATCAACATCCAAGTCGAGTAGAGTTGAGCTGAGTTTGAAAGCGTTGATTATTTAAAGACATACCATGATAGTGTGGTATTCTATGAGTATTGGAATTGTAAGACTCCATCAGAATTCTTTAGATAACTTAATTCTCTATGGATCAAATACTTGTCAATTGGGTCGAGCCAAATTGAATACACAATATTTTACAACCAAGTGCATGCTATAATGTATATTTCTTGAATAAAAACATTAACTCCATGTTCATGTGTTCACAAGAAAACAAAACATGTCAAATACATTATATGTCTTAGAATGATTCAAGGACCTTATGTTAACTCTATGTTCATGTGTTTCAAGAAAACAGAACATGTCAAGTTATACGTTACAAGTCTTTGAATAATTTAAGGACCTTATTGTTCATGTGTTAACAAGAAGACATAACAATTTTACTACTTACTTTATGTTATGAGTCATTGAAAAATTCAAGGACTTTATAATTATGTCTTAGCAAGAACATAATCATACTAACTAAAGTAATTATTAACGCAAACTCTTGAGTTCAATAGTAATCTCAAGTTAATTTCCATACTTGCAAATTATGAATTATACAATTAACCCATTAAAATCATAGTCTATAAGTTGAAGTATCTTTTATATGATAGTCTTGACATTTAAATGTAATAGGCACAAACATCTAGTGTGAGTTAAAGTCCTAGTAGAATTATTAGTTGTTCTTACCTTGCGGTCAAGAGAAACCAATTAATCATATTGATGTATGTTGTTCCTCGCACACACTTAGGATTTCTCCCACTTGTGTACGGGACAACATTATCTAAAGTAGAAAAACCATACGACAAGCGTTCGATTGATTTCAAGTCCAATATGATAGTGTCACAGATATTACAAGTAGATTTCAAACCATAATATTGAATAAGGAATTGTGGATTATTATTCTATAGATAACGTTTCGGAAAACAACATCGGAAAGGCAACATGTTATCTTATAAAAAAAAATGCAATTTTCCTTAAAAGATGGTCGTACATATTCGGAAAGTAATGACATTATTTCAAAGCAAGCTTAGAAATAATATGGGTAACTAACAAGGAATTGAATCCTGTAGCTCCCACTGAAATTGACAACCTCACATAATTTTCATTTCAGTTATAAAACGCAAAGCTCCCACTGAATTTGTCAACATTGTAAGTGAACAATTCATCAGAAGACAAGCAATTAATTTACTTTCTTACTCCTCTTAAAAGCCTACAAGTAGCAATGTTACTTAGGTATTGTACAGAATATATAAAACAGTTTCTACTTTATTAGATGAGGACTAGCCATCATGTATTCATTAACTTGAATATTTAGCATGCATTTCCTCCTTAATCTGTCTGTCTAACCACAAGGGTGTTTAGCACTATAAGGAATGAATCGAGTCCAAGAAATTTACCTAGAAGACCTGCTAGCAATTTTCTTTACTCATTGCGGTTAAACTCATACACCGTGACAAGTGCAAGATGTCATTATTTTGTAGCTATAGACACAATGTTCTCGATATTACACAAAAAGTTTTCTCTTTCCAAAAATTTCAGTAACGGAAAGAGGGTAATTGGAAAAAAATTGAAAGGATTTTTAAATATAATTGAGAAAATCAATTTATCACCTTATCTTATCCTTGTCAAATCGATTAGGAAGAGATAGGAGTAAGTCTCACTCTTTTTACCAGAAAAGAGACTATGTTTGTCTTCTATGAGAAAACAAACGCACGTTTACGAATTATGTTGCAATAACATAATTAACCAGAACATAGAAAGTTCAAATTAGTATTTTTGATAATTAAATTCTTAAAAGAATTAACTACCCAATTAAATACTAAAAAGACGAAGATCCAACTTGTCCTCACACTTTACCAGAAGGTCTGACCAGTGAACAAACAAGTAGGGCAAGAGGTAACGCGAGCGTTAATTGGCATTGATAATGCAACTCTTAGATTTAAGAGACACTGACCTTTAGTAACTCAATATTAAGGTCAAGGTACATGTTTTTGTCTCATCTTTATGCCTCTGGTCCTGAGGTCTACCAGGTAACTCGATTAAGTCTACAAAAGGAAACTCATAAAATTGACAATAGGTCTGCCCAATAGAAAAAATTCCGCATGTGTTTAAAAGGCCCGGAGTCTGACCAGAGAAGACAATCCAAATGCACGTGTTCTTCATTTGGCTGGCATAGACTTAAAACTTCATGTAAGGGTATACACATAAATGTGACAAAATCGTATACAAGAAGCATGCAAAACAACTTCTAGCACAAAGTTAAGAAAAACATTTTGTTAACCTTTTTGGTATACATCATTTTGTCAAATGTTCTCGGTAGCTTCATTTTGGACAGCACAAATACTCAAAAACAGGTCCACGCGAAGATTATAAAAAAACTGACATCATTTAGGGGTGCCGTACTACACCGCCTTAAAACTTCTCTATATAGGTTTGTCCAACAATGGTGAGCCGTACTCCAATTGACTAATGATGCTATTGTATGTTAAGAAACCCATTTTGTTAACATTAGTTTTATAGTTGCCAATATGGTGGAATTACTAATTGATCAAACCCTATATTGTACTCCTACATGGGTCCCTAGCCAAGTAAATTCAATAATGATCCCTCATTGCCGAAGCATGTATGGGGCGATAGTAAAATAAAAGATCAATTCAACCCCAAATTCCGCATGTAAAAACTAAAGCATTACAATAAATCCAAATTTCATAGTATTAATGTCCCGTAATAATTTGTCCAAAAACCCTGGTATTCGCAAATAACACTTAACAATTCCACAAGTAGTATGCATAAATACAAGACATGATAAATCTAAAATTTTTCCTATAAGAATTATCCGGTTCTAAGAGTTTCATAAGTTCTAATTTTGCAAAATATTGACTATACACAATAGCATATCACATATAAGCATTAAAACAGACTAAAAGATAGATTAAAATTGAGAACGAACCTAATAAATGAAAGCCAGTAAATCACATAAAGCCTCGAGTTCACAAAAGATTCTTCCCCATTTGTAGAACCAAAAGACCCTCACTAGGATTTCTGCTAAATACCTAGATCGCCACATACATCATAAACCAGATTTGCTGAGTCTAAGCCAGATAAATCAAGAAATAGAATAACAAGTCAGCTTAATTAACTATTATTTAATCTATTCTTATTATCAAGTAATCATTTGTGTTGATTCTAGGCGTTTATTCATTATTTATGGCAAGGATTGCATGTCATTGCCATAATTTTCCAATAAAACAATAAATAAACTAGATTTCATGCAGCTCAAATCGTGTGGTTTAAATATGATAGTGATAACAATAATACATCCAAAACGATTGCTCGTGGATGCCACAGTTGATTAGATAATCATTAACCAATTTATCACTACGAGTACGTCAGGATATGGTAGCTAGTTTGGTTCATGTAATCAACACACAATAAATAAACAAAGAAGGAACATGAAAAGTAAATAGAATACTAACCCTTGTAGTCACCAGCAAAACTACGAAACCAAGTATATGAAACTAGTGACTAAATTGTCACCTCTACGAGTGCTCACACAAACACGTCTAACAAGTACGTCACGATGCTAGTCGTTACTTCACGATTACCAAACAACAAGTGTATTATATTATTTATTCCAATCGAACTAATAAATAAATATTAGTCGAATGAATTAAATATCATATAAAGGGAAAGAAGTTAGGAAATCCAATCACTACTATATATATAATATTGTATGCATAATTTAACAATACTATGCACACGTGATTATATATGTAGGTACTTTGATTTTGCTTTAATGTTTGTCACATAGGAGAAAAGGAAAAACAAAACAGTACGTGTGATGAGTGGTGATTGGCAAACACAAAAAAGGAAACAGATTAGCTTTTTTTAAAGGATAAGGAGAGAGATCACGAATTTTATTAAGTTGTGAGGGTTATATTTTCGGGTATTGTGAGCTGAGGGAAGGGTATATATAGCCTTAAGTCCCTCACTCATGGTAAGACTAAACCATTTAGTTTAAGCCTTATCACAATACTTTTAATCCTTATCTCAAACTCTTCTCCTTATCACCAAGCATCCATCAAACCTAAACACCTCTTAGAACCTTCTTGTGTATAGCCGGCTACAATAGGACACAACAAGGGTCTTGTCTAGTCGACGTTTGGTCCAAACGGTTTACATTAGAAAGCATTTCGTGAAGTATTTAAACGTACTCTAAATGTTTAACGTGTGTGCCCCCAATAGGCTCACACATTTCTAGTTGTACACGGCTAGTCCAACTACCACATTCCAACATCATATATATCTTACGTATTGTGTCTGATAATTTGGCAGTATCACTCGGTTTGTTCCCTTTTGATATTGTATATATTATCTGAACTACGTGTACGAATTTAGCACATTTTTAACATATATAATATACTACAGTTATTCAAGAGTTTGGTCGAATCATAAGGAACTTTAAACTTTAATCCTTGTTATTTCTAAAAATGTGATAATCGAAGGAACGAAGCAAATAAATTACACAATGACATGCATAAAATATAAAGCTTGCATTTTCCAGGAAAAATCAACCACTGACATAAAACAAAGTTACAAAACAACTCATCTTAGCTTCTGTAACTTTTCATTGCTCTCCCTCCACTTGTTTTTGACCTGACCATTGTTTAATTCTTTTTTCGGCCATGGATGCCTACAATTTACATCAATAAAATTTTATTAAATTATCGAAGAAATGTGCTTTTTTTTAAAAACATATATTTGGAACTAGTTTTGATCTAGAGAAGTAATTGGTGTGGTGAAAGGTACCTCTTTGTCCCAGTTGGTTCTCCAACAAATCCAAACCAAGATAATGGTCTGTACCACAGTTCCTGTCAACATGCCTATCCATATACCCTGCACATTTTCACAATGTAAATATACACATCAAATGGACTTATACGAATTAAACGAGTAAAAGGTGCATACCTTTACACCCCAGTTTGCTGCAAACCCGAGAGTGAGTCCTAAAGGAACGCCAAAGATGTAGTAACATGCAATATTTATATATGCAATCGCAGCTTGCCATCCTGCCCCAATTGCTACCCCTACATTTTCCATGCATGATAAAATTATACTACTACTTTTCCAAAGTTTTTAATAAGTTAATAACAATAGATCACATGAAACTCGAATTAGAATCACGATCAAATAATAAGCTAAATATATGTAGAGAGAATTTGAGAAACAAACAGATTCTCTACTTGTGTAACCTTGACTCGCAAGTCATATTTTAGCAATTCTAAAAAGTTTGTTAATCAGTTTGCTTTTCATGTGTATACTTGTTCCCATCCAATGCTATTATATACTGTTTCCAGAAAAGAATCAGAAGTACATACCAGAAAGTGCGGGTTGAATATTGTTAATGACGAGGCACAATGCAAGCAATGGAGTAAGAGCGTAAACAGCTTCTTGAACTTCTAAACTATCAGCAAATAAGGCTGGATACTGATGTCGGAAAATGACAAGTAGTAATGATAAAATAGCACCGACTACAATTGAGAAAGCTACGACCACCACGATTGAGAATTTTGCTGCTCTTGGATGGGCTGCTCCTAGTTCATTTGACACCCTTACACTACATCCAAAAGTTATAATCTGAGTCTTTTTTTATTATGTGAAGTTACAAGTTTACCGAAAAGAATAGGTTGGATGTTAGAAAAAATTTGTTTATAAACTAACCTGATAGCTGCATTGAATCCAATTGCTATCATAACTGCCCACCCAACAATGTTTGTGCTGCAAAATTTGTTAGAAGAGAATATACTTAATTTCTTTAACATGTTATATTCTATCTTTCACATACATATTTTCTAGTACTTCATAATTTACTAGTTTTGATTTTTTGGAAGAAAATCCTGACCCCAAAGGTCAAAACCACATAATAGATCTTGATGTCTCTTTACCATTATTGTGGTTTTTATCATTCTATTTTATGATTATTACTGATTTAGGGGTCCGTTTTAACCATGAAACCGCTTAAGCAACGGCTCATATATATATTGTATATAAGAATACATAGGTGTGTATTTTCAAATGAATAAAAAAGTTTTGATTATAGTAACTGAGCTCTAATGTGCAGAAAGTGGAAGTTTTCTAGAGAAAATGTGCAGAAAGTGAAAGTTTTCTAGAGAAATATTGACATAGTTAAGGCTTCAGTTAGAGTAGTCGATTTAGGTCTCTTGACACGTTGAGACGGCCCTGTTACGAAATGGTAGTCAACGTTGTGTCAGTAATTTGGCCACAACTCTAATTCATACGCATGAAACCGTGAAAAATCTGCATTTTCTGGTAGTGTTTGTAATGAAGAACTGATAAAAAGGGTTACAGCTGAACATATTGATAATAAAATTATGTCCAGTTCTTTGGTTCCACTAGAATATTTGTATGATTATTATTTTCTTTTTTAACATCATTAATTTATACTCCTACGATTTACCAGTTCCTATAAGCGCATAGCCTAAAGTACAAACTGGTATATGTGCTGATACTTATAAAGAGTGTATGTATTTTCTTGAAATGTTAAACTTTGAAATCTTGAAACTTAAATTATAAAATGAGAGTACGTCCCGTAATTTTTTATTTTTATTTTTGGCCAAATAAGGAGAGGGGATTATAAAGGTTTTTTTTTTTGCCGATGAACAGTAACCGAGCCCAGTGGGTTGGGTACTGTTCACTTTACTGTAGCACGAAGTCAAAAACGACGTAGTATTACTTCTAAAATGTGTATGAAGATAATAATTTGCCTTTAAGTATCATTTTAAGAGAAATTATATTTCCTCTTTATTTAATGTTCATACATATCCTCTTTCAGGATCTTGACATGTAGAAAAACTAACGGTCCAGATGAAAAGAGATGAAGAGAGATAAGAAGTAGAGAACACTTGTACCAGTAATATTTTTGTATGAGTAAAATGATGTGCAGAAAGAAAATGTAAAAGAATATAACAATACTCATCATTTAATAGACCTTAATTTTAATCAATTTTAAACTTAGACAATTTTTTCAAAATCACACACTATATTAATTTTTAAAGAACAAACACTTTGTATTTTAAAAAACACACGGTTTATAACAACAGTCAAAACAAAATCATGATTTTGCAAATATAATTATTTTTTGTTGCTATAAACCGTGGTTTTAAACAGGTGACGCATCAAACAATAAAATAAGTTTGGACACGGTAAATAAGCGGGCCCATCAAAACCAACCACCTATCATGTATCGCATACTCGCATTATTTTATTTTAGGATACCAATTCTAATTTATTGATTGTCAATCAATGCCGCTATTATTATCTCAGTTTTGTCATTTATGATTATTTTTACACACATCACAAGACAATATCTGAATATCTTTCTTTTTATATCTACTATTTATACAAACAGAAAATATTTTAATTAAAAACTTTCAAAACAAAAATGTTGAATTAATTTTTGTTACAAAAATTACTTCATCATTTTTTTTCTATTTTACAATCAAATCCCACTCTTGATACACATTCGATCAATCAACCCTAATTTGTAAACTGGAAACTGGAACTTGTATGATTTTGTTGTCTATCTCTGATGATACCAACATCAATACTTTTTATTTTATTTTAAGACAACATGAATTAAAAGGAATGAAACCAATTATAAGATACAAACAAAATGCAACCCACCACTTTAACAATTGTAGGGATGGATCCCATGAGAAACAAAACAAAAAACAAAAAACCAAACAACAAAGACCAAAAAAGCTAGAGGACAATAGCGTGATCCAAGATTCCAAGGCCTGGGATCATGCGACATCTTACATGACACAAAACATACAAACTAAACCAAAAGACTGAACAAAAAAAGACTTGAAAATAAAAGAACGAGAGCAAATACATTTGAAAAGTGCTACTAGTACGTGTGAAATATTGAAAATTTATTTGATTACTGTGGCACAAATAGTGGCCTTTTTGGATATCAAAAGTACCTTTAAATATTTTTACCCCATTTTTAAGCTCAAAATAAAGCGCGGGCATACCCTATTCATAAAAAAGAATGCTATAACCACAAAATTTTTTTCACAAAATGTTTTACAAAATGATGTGTCCTACACTTGTGGATGCATGTAAGAGAGAGAAGTAAAAAGTAACTTTAAGATTGTCATTAAATTTATGACATATCATTTTGTATGAATCTTTTGTGGTTCTAGCATTTCTTATTTCTAAAACCTTTTCAATACAGTTACAATTGAACTAGATCGGGCCATTGGGCCAACCAGTCTAGTATGAGTCGTAAATGAAGCATGTGCATCAGTGCATATATATGGCAAATAACATTGCCGCATTCAACAATTACACAAGAAAAACGCACTTAAGCACCAGAGAAATTAATATGGAAAATATCTTTTTTTTACATAGTAAAGTACAATCTAGGTTCAAACTTTATTTACTCATATTACTTCGGACCTTAAGATTGCAATATCTTTTTCATGAACAACAAAATAAACTCCTTAAGAAAAGGTAACAAAAAAAAAGACAAGACATACAACTGGTGAAACTATAATGACACACAAACAATGAAAATATTTCCCTTTTAACTTTTTGAATCTTTCTTTTTAACTTTTATTTTTAATATTTGTCTTGATTAAAATTATACCAATGAAAATCAATTAAAACCAATATATTCATAAATTTTACATCAAATATTATATTGTATAACACAAACTAAAATACTGTACTTAAAATCAAAGTTAAAAAAAAATTTAAAAATTTAAAAATGACAATAAAAATGGGACAACGATATATAAGGGGCTATTATATCTCCATTTAATACTCTAGATCCTTTTTTAGTTACTTGCATTAGTAATATTAGTAACAAACTTGGATGCATATAAAACTTTGTTCCACAATAAATGCATTAGTCATTTAATGATGTAGATTCCTTTTTAATTAGTTGCGTTAATCTTTTATATCTTTTATATAATAAAAGAATTACATCATTTCAGAGTTTTCCATCAAATTCAATCATATGAATTTAAAAATTAGACGAATCAGAACGCTTGATTTTGCCACGTAGGCCAAATCGTGTGATCTGATTGGTCAATAAAAAGTCAAAATTAAATCGATTTGGTCAAAATTAAAAATTTGTGGTGGAGATATATGACGAGAAAAAAAACACATAAAAATATATGTGTCAATTTTGTGAAGAAAAACACTTGAAAAAAGTGGAGGTAATTAATAAAAATTTAGTGATTTTTAATTTTAAATTATATGGAGTTTAAAGGTGTAATTTATAAAATTTACATGTTTTAGTTATAACTTTAAAAAATAAACAAATCACCCCATAAACTTTTAATACCCGTAACTTTAATATTTAAAATATAACTAACGAAAACAATTTTTTAACTTCCAAACAATGAATATAACAGTACTAATCATCATCCAAAAATCTACCCGAAGACTTTTTGATGGATTTTCATTGCGGTCCTGAAATTATTGTACAACCAACGAAAAACACCGAAACACATAAAATATCATAAATTTAGAAAAAGGGTTTTTAGTTATTCATTGATGTGTTCGGAAGAATTGCATTTTTTTCGTTTGGTTTAATACGTACTAAAATTCTAACATTTGAATTTCTAAAAAAAATCTTTATTCCATTGACATGTATGTATGCCTATAAATCATCGAAACAATCTAGTCTACTTTTATAATCCTTAAAAAGTGTTGGTGACGGAAAAATAGGTAAAACTCTTCAATATTTGTATATGTTAAATAAAAGGATATACAATCGGTAAATCTTTGTTTGACCAAAACATATTGTATGCACGAAACATAATACTTATTGAGTTTTTTATTTTCTATATTCCCTATAAATATTGACGCTTTTGATAACTCAACTTGATGCTTTTAAATTCGATTGCGAAGCTAAATTTAAACATTTTTTATAAACACAAAGTGTGGACCATTATATCTTAAGTATAGCTGACTCAATAATGCAACAAGAATCATAAAACATATGACAAAATCAACTTGCAGTACCCACGGTAAGATAACCAGCATTCAAATAGGAGGTCAATGTTTCGAATATTAACGAGTGAGAAAACAAATCCCTTGTGGCCTCAAGGTTACACCATGAGCCGACATCGGCTACCTAAAAGAGTAGTTTTATAGAGATTAGTCGGCTCACAATGTCGAGTTAGTTAACAGGTAAATCAAAAGAAAAAAAATTAGTAATTATCCTCAAGCTCATATAATATATATAAGATATGAATCTATTCTCTTCATATGATTTCGATAATACTCTATAACATAACTTATAAAACAAAATAAAAATAAAAATCATACATGTATTTAAAAAAACATAATGTCTAAACCCCGTGCGTGCACGGGCATTAAAACTAGTTATATAATAAAAGAATTACATCATTTCGGAGTTTTCTATCAAATTGAATCTTATGAATTAAAAAGTTGGACCAATCAGATGACTTGATTTTGCCACGTAGGCAAAATCGTGCATTCTGATTGGTCAATAAAAAGTCAAAATTGAATTAATTTTGTCAAGATTAAAAAATTTTGGTGGAGAATTTTGATGTAGAAAAAAAACACATAAAAATATATGTGTCAAATTTATGAAAACAAAAACTTGAAAAAAAGGAGGTATTTAAAAAAACTTTAGTGGTTTAATTTTATTTAATTTTATTTTTAAATAAATTATATGGAGTTAAATGTAAATTTATAAATTTACAAATTATATTATAACTTTAAAAAATAAACAAATAACCCTTTAAACTTTATACCGTTAGACTTAATATTTTAAAATACAACAAACGCAAAACTATTACTTCAATACAAAGATTTAACATATTTAATCACACTCAATCTACCCAAGACTTTTTAGCGAATTTTTCATTATCTGTATCAAAATCATGTTGTACAACGAATAGAAGAAAACGTCGAAGTAAAAGGGGCATAAATTTTTTTTTTTTTGTGTTTTTTTTTTTATCGTAATATAAAGAAAAAGAGGTTTTCTAGCTAATTCATTTATGGGTTTGAAATAAATTACATTTTCTTTTCTTTTGGTTTAATACTACTAAAAATTATAACCCAATTGAATTTCTGAAAAAGTAATTATATCATTGACATAATGTCTAAAAGGAAGACAAGTGGATCGAATATAACGAGGAGAAAATAATCCCCTTGTGGTTTCGAGGTTCACTTCAGCCGACTCGGCTACCTAAAAGGTAGTTCGCTAGGAATAGTTGGCTATACAATATCGAATCAAAAACAGGTAAATAAAAAAAAATATATACTAATTACTTACTACGTAATTTTATAAAAGATTTAAAATTTATGTCTCTTCTATAATTTCTATAATACTCTATACATAACTTATAAAACAGAAAAAATAAAAATTATATATATTTAAAAAAAACATAATGTTTAAACCTCGTGCATGCACGGGCATTAAAACTAGTTGGTGTAATACAAGTCATTAACAAGTCTTTATTCTAACAAGATACTCACACATAGGTTTAGGCATATAATTAGGCACACCGGTTAGTCATCCCAACAAGCTCCCATATAATAATATAACAGATCCGAAGTTTTTATAAACCGGTCTCTAATCGACCCGGTAGAGTTCACAGGTTAACCGGTTCGACCAGACCCGGTTCAACCCGGTCTTCATAAACAAAAAAATAAAAAATTTGTAAATAAATTAAAAAAGTATATTATATATATATATATATATTAGAATATATATAAACCTATATATATAGAGATATATCTATAATATATATATATATAATATATATTATATATATAAAATATATATCCAAAAAATATTTCTATATTCATAAAAACTACGTAGTATTTATTAACAAATATAACATTTAAAAATAAATTTACGTCTCAATTATATACAATTAACATGTTTTATTGTAAAAAAACACGAAAAAATCAAAATCCGGCTGGGTCTCGAGAACTGAATTGACCCGGGTCACTCCAAACCCGTCGGGTCTAACCGGGTTTCGAAAATATGAAACCCGGTTTAATGTGACCCCTTTTTTCGACTGGAATCGATTCAAATGGCCGGGTCAAACCGGGTTTCAAAACATTGGTAACAATTCATCAAGTCTTAAAGACTTAGATGCATATAAAACTTTGTTCCACAATTGATGCATTGGTCATTTAATGATGTAGATTCTTTTTTAATTAGTTGCATTAATTGGTGTAATACAAGTCTTTCTTCAAAAAATCATTAACAAGTCTTTATTCTAATGGTTCTAGTCATTCAAATAGCTTTTTCAAATAGTAAAAAGTCATATGTAAACTAACCCCATTGGAGCTAGATGCTTTAATTGCGTGTTTTTTACTATATAATTATAGTTACAGTTACGTTATCAAACACTGTTTTTTAAACAAACAGCTACTCAGCTACTCCTTGCTTATTGTTCTACGTGTCGCCAAACATAGCCTAAGTATTCAACTTTATTGGGGTCGGTTCTTTGTTTTCATATTGTGATTTTTATCAGGGGAAAAATACTAACCATACGGATAACGCATCGACCGCAATTTCAGCATTCTTTAAATAACCAGCAAAAAGTATCAATGCCATAAAGTACCATGTTTCCAAGCTACAACAAATATTCGAAACTCATTATTTACCATAAGTTATAAGATGATAAAGTTGGCGATCTAAACTTACTAAAAAATGTTACGTTTTTAGACAGTTATGGGTAAAACCCGTTAGGTCGAGCTCAATGAAAAAAGTAATACATACCAAAGCATGACAGCCGATGCTAAAGAAAGTTTAACGAATCCCCACAGATTACTAAACGCGGCCCAGCTGAACCCTGACCATGCTCGACCACATGTACCGCTAAGAATATAAACCATCTGAGCCACAACCATGAACCACCATGAAAAATTGAGCACCAAAGCTCCTCCCCATAAGCCCCATCCCAATTTTAACATAAACAACCAACTAAAAAAGACATGGAGGACCAACGCTACTCCGGCTATGGAAGCCATCACCATTATCTTACTTTGCGCCTGAAGAAACTTCGCTTGTGGGTAGTTGACAGCATAGGCGAAAAGCTGTGGAATCATCCATAGTGCCATTTTCCCAGCCGCGTGTGATATTTCTTTAGTTTGCCCGATTAAAAGAAGCATTGGTGTTGCGAAAATGTAAAGGTTCATCATGATTAGACCAGTGGCTAACAAAATAACCCATGATCTTTGCATGTATATTCCTAACATATCGACCTGCCCTGCTCCAAATGCTTGTCCACACAATGTTTCTAATGCACTTCCCATTCCAACCTGCGGATTTCGTCCATTATATATCAACAAATCATTTGATTTTCCTGTTTCTGTTATGGGGTGCTTAAATTGCTTATTTTAAACTCATTCCTTACATAAATAAAAAGACTTACCAACATGATTACTTTTAAGTTCTTAGATACTATCTAAACACTAAAAATTGTACTACATAAAAATAAAAGTATAGATAGATGGATACAATATTAAGGAATCTGAAACACACACTTTTCGAGAAGTTCCACAAGTATTATTAACAAAAAAAAAATTTGCTACCAACTAGGGGTGAAAACGATCCGAGCCTGAGCCTGTCACCGCTCGAGCTCGTTTAAGTTTTATAAAGCTTGAGCTCGAGCTTGGCTCGGTTCGAGCCTTATTTTTTAAGCTCGAGATCAGCTCATGGTATGTTAAACAGGCTCGGCTCGAGCTCTACTCGTTTATTAGATTTGACAATGAAACATTAAAACTTGGCTCGAGCTCAGCTCGTAATACATCTATTTGAGCTCGCTAATAAGCTTGTGATTGAGCTCGTTAATAAGCTCGCCTATAATAATAAAAGTGCATTACATTTAATATATGTGAAATAGTACTTAAAATATCCTAGTGTCATTTAAGCTCGTTTACGCGTGAATCGAGCTTTGTATGTAAAGCTCGGGCTCGAGCTCAATTAATAAATGAGCTGCAACTTACACTCAAGCTCACTCGAGCTCATTTAAGCTTGGCTCGAGCTTTTTATCGACCCGATTGCGAGCTTTTCACGAGCGACTCAACTCATTTCGACTCTGCCAACCAAAAAGTTTAGTCTTTGGTTAACCGGTTTTGTGTCTTGACCGTCACTTGTCCGATCATCGTCCTATTCTTTTGAGGGAAGTTTTGTCTGATTTTGGTCCGACTCCGTTTCGGTTCTATCAATCTTGGTTAAGGATGGAGGGTTTTGATTCGATGGTGGAGCATGCGTGGTTGTCTTTTTCGCATTCTGATTCTAATGCTATGGTTAGGTTCAAGAAGAAATTGCAAGACCTTAAGTCTATTATTCGTTTATGGGTTAAAGATAAAAAGTTTCATCTTCATAACGCAAATAATTCTCTACAGAATGATTTGATCTCTATTGATAAAGACTTGGAAAGGGGAAACGTTTCTGATGACATCCTTCTCAATTGGATGGAACTAAACCAACGTGAAGGTCCTAGCTTTTACTGATTGGATCTTTGCAGCCTATAAAGGATGATAGCCAAGATGTATAAATACACACGACT